>JABEXW010000058.1:0-55672 GCA_013266185.1 Fusarium sarcochroum | reverse complement strand
GCTCTGGCCGGAGATGACTTTGACGGTGACCTTGTCATCGTCGACATTGGCAATAGGGATCTCGGAGCCGCGGAGGTCACGGTAGCGTGGCTCGCAGGCCTTGAGCTCCTTGGGCAGATCTACCCAAAGTTGAAGGCCGACGTTTGCACTTCCGTCGGCGTTTTGCTGGGGCATCTCAGCGTGCATGATGCCTGAAAGAAGCAATATGTTAGTATTGTTATAAAAAATATTGTTTAAAGGTCGAAATGAGGGATGTTGGCTAGTCGCTTGACGGTTGAACCAACGATTTGGGAAGATAAATGCGTACCTTTTCCGGCAGTCATAAATTGAAGATCGCCAGCAGAGAGAGTGCCTCGGTTACCGGCAAAGTCCTCATGATCCATACCGCCCTGGAGGAGATAGGTGATGGTCTCTTGGCCACGGTGGGGGCTAAGATTGAAGGTCAGCATATGAGTATATCAAGTGGAGAGGTTTATACATTATACGTACTGATCAGGGAAACCGGCGCCAGGCTTGACAGAGAAATGGTCGAGCATGAGGAAAGGAGAAAAGTTGCGCAGCTGAGGGGTGCCAATTGAGCGACGAACGCGAGCACCAGCTCCTTCAGACTGCTCAACAGCAAGGAAGACCTTACGAATAGCTCGATGGGCAGACATTTCGGTTGCGTAGAGGTGATGATGGTCTTGCAGGTTGTCTTGGGTATTAATCTTGTCGTTAAAGATTGAAGACAAAGGTGTCAATGTCTTTACGAATTCTAGAGTAGAAGTGGCTGTGTCCTTGATACGGTGTTGGAATATCGCAATAGCAGCTAGAGCAATGAAGACCGGGATGAAGATGGTTCGAAAAAGGGTCATGTCCAAGGAGGGGCGGTAGAGGAGGGGGATTTATATACTACGACTGGAAGGGTTGGATGAGAAGATGATTTAGCAATCACGACAAATGCAGGGACCGACGAGTAGAAATACATGGAAAAACTGCGACCCCCCTTTGGTATGGTAGTCTACCTTGGGCTTTGAGCCCGTCCAATTGAGTAGTGTGGAGGTTTTACGATGTTTAGTCAAGGTTACATCAGCAGCTAAAATGTGGTGGTTTAGGCCCCATCTTATGGTTTGCTAAGGCTGACCAAAGCCAAAGTTAGGTTGTCTAATAAGTGGAGTCGATTATTACAAAGGGGTTACAATGATACGTCCACCTCAACTTGACGAGTATCCGTATTTCCGGTAACATCTGCAAATCCTCAATGGTGTCATTCTGCAGCCTGCCAGACTCAAGGCCTCCAACATGATCCATCCAGTGCTTGGGACATATTCGACCATCTCCGTGCCTCTCCAAGGTGTATTTCCTTCTTTGGCTTCGTCGAGTATCTCTTAGTCCATCAGTCGAGAATGGAAAGCCCTCCAAACATTTGAGTAAGCGCATCATCATCATCATCATCGGAGTGGACGCCATTGGCAACGAGCCAGTTGTAGCGGTCGGTCAGACGGGTCTGTCCTTCATACACCCTGACAAGAGCTTCACGTCCTTCCAGGTAAACACCACACCAGATGAACCAAATTGCTGATGCAGTGTGGTATCCCTCCAACGTGGTTCGAGGGGTGGCCTCGGCTCGTTCGCGGAATAGCCAGATCGGGTGACGTCGAATGTTGTCGAGCGAGTCTCGAGTATGATGAAATTCTCCGTTTCGGAGACGAAGCTGAATCTCCACACGGACACCATGAGGGAGGATGTCTGTGACTTCGAAAAAGAGCTCACAGAGCTTGACAGCGCTCGCTCGGTCTGCATCAGGGTAAACTTGGCCGAGAGGGAGATCCTCGATGTTAAGGATCTTGCTTTGTCCTTCGTCTCGCACTTGAGCATCGCCGCTGGTGGTAATGTTGTTTGCCATTGTGATTCACTGTAGTGAGAGATTAGTTTGCGAGCAAAGACTGCGATGCCTACGATGACAAACCTGGTGGGTATCCCTTCCTTCAGGATGGGTAATGAATGTGGTGTCTGTAGTTGAGGCTTGTCTAGCAAGCCTACAGAGGATATCGACCAGGATGCACTGAAAGTACTTAAGTCGTGATGTCGAGAGAAGAAAGACTGCGAGTTTTGTAGTGATGATTTCTCCTTATATAAAACTCAAGTGTTCCGTTTGCTCCAACCAAGAATGTTTCAATATCTTTAAGAAAGCTATTGTTATTTATCTGATGTATATACCAGGGGAAGATGGAGTAAAGATCTGTTTGTCAAGTCGTCAAACGGCACTGAGTGACTTCTGCGCTTTCCCCGTTCGTTTTTTATTCTGCAGCAGCGGCCAACACTCTACGTCCCATCCCGTTCAACGAGACGAGGATTGAAACAAAGAAATTCCAAAACGGCTCTATAAAAATGCTCATATTACGCTAGATATTCTTAAAAGCTTTACCACTGTGTGTGCAAGGCATCGAGACACAATCAATCAGCAAAAGAACATCAGGGTCTGCCATGCATAAGAAATATATTGATGTAAGTGGTCTTGTACAGCTCGGATCGCTTTTTAAGCCCTCATAACACGTCGGATTTAGAGGCGTGATACTCACTGGCAGCTCAGGAGGGGCATATAGCTGGACCATTAAGGCACCCGGCTTGGATAGTATTCCTTGCTAAGCTCTCTGGCATAGCTAGAAGCTGGGTCTCACTATCTTGGGGATGGTACATAGGTAGCCCAAGGGTTCGGACATCATCCAAGCGGCAGAAGGTAATAGTATAGCAAGCTCTTGGGTTACGTTAAATACATTTCTTCATGGGCTGTGTGACAGGAGAGTCTGGTATACTCGCAAAGGCGTGAATGGATAATGATCAAGGCAGTAAATGCAAGCTTTAACTATCTACAAAGGGTTGATATACTTTGCAACACCGTGATGAGCTCGAGTGTCGTTAGGGCTTGTCGCCCGTCACTTGAGAGATGAGAAGATTCAGCTTCTAACCTTCCTTAGCAATCAAAATACAGCCCGGCAACAGCCGTTTCTATTCTTCTTCTCGGCAAATGCATGTATGTAACTTTGCTTTCTTGGGGAGCAAGGAGGTCACTCTTGGAGAATTCCGGACCCGAGGTGACTTCCCTGGTATTCACTTATTCTAAATCTGGAAACAAAGAGGCGGTAGATCACATCATGAGCAGGCACGCGCAAGAACCCGTGAGTGAATACACAAACTGATGTGGCCATGGACTTGGAAATGTCGTCGCGATATTCAGCACAGGTAAATATACCTTGCCTTGAGTCAGCGGCTGTATTATTTCTGCCTGAAAGCCCTAATCTCAACCTAGAGAATATCCCTTAGACACAAGTAGAGAGGAACGCAAAGGCCAAAATTGTCCTGAGGCATTGGGTATCATTGCAAATGCCATGATATAAAAACCATGGGCCGAGAAGTAAGAGTGCACGCTCAAAAGCAATCCGTGGCTACAGCTCCTCGTCATCATCGTCATCGATGTATCCCATCTCATGGAATAATCGCAGTGTCTTTGAGGCCTGGGGGTCACAGAGCACCACACCTCGTTCTCTCAGATACTCAGTGACCTCCCAGTACACATCGTCAGATCCAGCCTTTGGGGTCGACAGCTCAATCTCCATTAGATGCAGTGTCCCAGCTACCACGTCGTCCAGCTTGGCCTTGTGTCCCAATATCTTCAGCTTCCACTTGCCATCTGGAAACGGCCCAAAGGACACGAGACCATCCCAGTCAATGTCGTCGTACTTTTCCGCGAAACGAACTTGATCGTCGCTCCAAATCTTCTTCGGTTTGTCGCTCAGAGGAAACTTTTCTCCGCAGGTGTAGAGAATATTGTTGCCGTATCGATCATAGACGCATTCTACCCCAGGAGGCGTGTGGGTTGGTTTCTCGTTGAAGCGGACTTTGATCGCAGAAAAGGGCTCGCCTTTGTTGGTCTTTGTGCGGAACATGACGCCCTGTTGTGCATGTGTTGGCGGCATCGTATCGAAATAGGTGATTGGGTTTCGCTTGTAAGGGTCGCGGACATCTTCGCCCAATTTCTTCAGCACAGTTTCTGCATCGCGATCACATAGCGACCATTGAAGGTGGATTTCTTTATCGCTCGTTCGAATAGAGGAAGAAATTCCGAAAAGCGCAAAAGCGACAAGGCTGTAGAGCTTCATGACGGTAAAATTCGACAGGTGATATTGCGCCCAAAGGCGACACCGTAGTCTGGAAGTGTTTATGAAAAAAAGAACAAAGTTGAAAGAGAATCACAAACGAAACACGAGAATTAAAATAGCAATAAATATCCCGCTTGAGATAGAGCCAAACTCAGTCGGTGACGCAGGACGTGCTTTTTGGTGGTGCATGTGATGCACAACAAGCCCTTGTGCCGTGGCAAACATGGTGATCGATTACTGCAAACAGCGCAATAGTTCATCATTCTCCCATCTGATGATATTCGAAGTGAGACACATTTTGCCG
This sequence comes from Fusarium sarcochroum, assembly GCA_013266185.1. Classification (NCBI taxonomy): domain Eukaryota; kingdom Fungi; phylum Ascomycota; class Sordariomycetes; order Hypocreales; family Nectriaceae; genus Fusarium; species Fusarium sarcochroum. The sequence continues at coordinate 51,229 of JABEXW010000058.1, read as the reverse complement.
GTCAGAAGGCTGCGCAACCAATGGTGCTCTTGAGTTGACAAGCCAGCATTTCGTCCTACACAAATTTTCGCCTTTTTTGAGCTTCGCGGCAGGCTAGGACGATAACTGAGTTCCAGCGATAGGTGTATATTGCCAGGCTGTCAGTTTAACGTGCTAACGCACTCGTCAGAGAACACGTTTTTAAAGCATATGTGAGCCATGGGGGTGCTCTATTCAATTGCGGGCTTGTACTTCCCACATGTTCGGAGTCGGAGTTTAAGAAGAGACAGCTTGAAATCGCTGTGTGAAAGTAGCTAAGATGAACCCTGGGTTGTCAACATTGTATTACCCGATATGTGGCAGGAACTCTGAATTCAAGCTTGGTGAGACCATTGTGAGACGCAGCCATTATAGAAAATGTAGTCTTGCTTTGTTATATGCTTGAGCATCATGGTCATGTCGACCTTCCAGATGTCTACGGACTCACGATGGGATAAGCGGACTTCGGCCAGAGATGGTAATTGCCTCTGAAGTATCTGTACGTGTCCAAGTACGTGTTGAATGCGTGGGCGATTGGCCTTGGAGGCGTCAGCATGGCTTGCGCCGCGACAATGCAGCAAATGACCTCGGAGAGAACGCCATGAACCGCGATCAACGAAAACAGGCCGAATCTGAGGGGTTTGCATATGATCCTCGATGACTCGAAAAGCCCTTGTAGATCAGATAAAAGAACAGTAAGCGGATCTACCACGCATGAGGAAGGGAAGACGGCATAGGTCACCTATGTATGTAGGGCTGTAGACTAATCGGATACCGAATGCAGGGTGTAAATGAGATGAGGCCCACATCAACCCATGGAAGGGAAGCCATCGTCCCGGGGTCCGCAGCTATCGCGACAGGAATACCGTATCTAGCGATAGTAAATGGTGAATCCATCGTTCAATGTCTAAACATGTGACATTGAGACAACCAATATTCTTAGTTGGTAATCGCATCAACACATGTCGCGCAATAAGATGCAGAGTAACGGGGCCTGCAGCATATATGCATCCTGCCATGGTCATGATGTGCCGAAGCGACGCGGCGCAAATATCGCGACGGACGAACGGGAGACAACCGAACCAAAGACATGATAAAAGCTTGATATCACGCAAACTGTTAAAACCATAGGTGTTGGTGTGCGCCGTTCGACAAAGCAGCCACCAAAAGTCCCATGTCGTCCAGATGGGAGGAATGATGGCGCAGCGTATCCGTACTACGGATACAAGATCGTGAAATTCCGTCTTGTTGGCGTTGCCGAGCATGCCATCAAACAGCTGGCCGGCACAACGAGCCGTTGAACGGACACGGACGATCCGGGTTATACAGAGAAACAGAACGGTATTGGCTTACTCGCTCGCTCGCTTGCATGTCTGCTTGAGACTTTGAAGGGGGCATCAATGTCTAATCAATTGATGAGCCCAATCCATTAACCAAAACTCGCATTCAAATTCCTGACATGTGAAAGTGGCTGCGAGTGGGCGCGTGGGGCATGGACATCGTAGAAACTGGCGATTCGAGTGACAAGGGATCAAAAGGTGCATGCCACGTAGCAGGGGTCGGTTCCGGGCAACCAACAAGGGTTCGATTCGATCGGTCGATAAGGTAATAAAGCGGTTCCATTAACGTGATGCGGCAAAGGAGAAGAGGTCGAAATAGGAATCAACTTCGTGGCCATGGGACTTGATATCCCAGGGACAGAGCCGCTTTTCTGGAAGGAACCTCGTTTTCTTTCCCTTGGCATCCGAGGCCAGTAGACAGGCTCATGTCCGATATCAACGACAACCGCGGCAGCAGCTGGAGCGAATTTCGCCAAGACGGGCAGCAGGATAGTCGCTCTCTTATCAATGTCTTCATAATGCGGCCGCACCAACAGAGTTATGGAAGTATACGATCGGGCAGATTCCCCCTGCTCTTGGTGTGCGTGTGTGTGCGTGTGTGCGCGTATTGTTACTTCGTCACCAAGTAGGTTTAGTAGTGAGTAGCGGAACATTGCCTGGCTGAAACTCAACGGGCAACGATTGGTGTCTAGCAAACACGAACGAAATTGCTGGTACGTAGAAGCCGGTTGCCAGGATGTACCATTTGGGAGGTAAGACTCCAAAAAGTCCCCAAGATAAGCCATGAATTGAGATTGGAGGCGTGCTTTGAGCAGCCGCTGACCGAGCGCTTGCAGGCGTATGCGAGGGGACACGGACTTGGATAGGCGTCGTCTTGAAACGCATTATGACGAGGACTGAGGTTGTATCTACTCGTGCATTGCATTGCATTGCGTGTTGAGTAGAATTGGCCATACAGCGGTACAGCCATAGTCCTAGAAGGCAGGCAATGCTTCAAGTGTCAACCAGCCCCGCATATCAATCAGCTCGTTCGAGTGATGCCGATAAGCTCGTGCTGGTACTAGACCGCGCAGGATATTCCGAATTGACGAATACCTTGCCGGGTTACCCAAAACGAAAGCAATTGTCCCGCCAAATATGCTCGTCTATGATCAACGCCAAGGTTGGGTGGCGTCTGATGCTAGCAAGTGTCATAGCTGCAAGCAAAGAGCCAAGCCCAAGGGACGACTAAACTCCAAATTCTTTTGTTGGGGAGGTTGAAATGATGAATAAGGGAACGTGTAAGCAGAAGCATAGTCCGTGGTGTTGGAGAAAGGGAAACGTTAATGCTTGGGGGTGGGGGGAGGGAGCCACTTTCACATGCCAGATCCAGGGGACATTCGATACGTACCTACCCATCTATCCCAAAAAATTCACGAGCTCCCGTCAAGCAACTTTGAGATGGAGGTGAAACGAGGAATGAGCTTCTAAAAGTCAGGGCATGCGGCTGAGTCGGACCACTATCTCCAGTCCCGATGCGATGGTGTCACGGAGGCCCAACAGCACCCCACCATTGCCATGTAATACTGGTGGTGATGGTGATGATGATGAGGATCATCATGAATAGATAACGAGAATATCGGTCAAGACCTGTGGCTGAGATATCGGATATTTAGCAAAGCAAAAGAAACTCAAACATGAGATTAATAAAAGCTCGGAGAAACAAGAATCACTCTCTCAGTCAGATTAGACCCATCTAAAGGAAAAGGGAGAGCTCCCGTCATCAATCAGGAACAGATGATTCAAGACGTGGAATCAGCCACAAGATACCTTACAAGATACAGCACTAGGTACAAGCCGTCAAAGCTACGTCAAGTACCCACTCACCCAAAATAGCTCGTAAAGATACCCGCAACAGTACAAGCACATGTCTGCGCATTTGCACATGCAAACATGCCCGCACATGCTAGCAATGGATTTCAGAGCTGTACTGCAGCAGTTAGTAGCTCGCGATGGCGAAAAAAGCTGCAACAATTGGACCTTGATGCTGTTGAAAAGGTGGGTTACTTTCCGGACTCGCAAGGTACTTTCACCCCCTACCTAATGCCTAACATCCTTATTAAGTAGATATTCCCTTTCCTATCCTTTGCTTTCCTACTTTATCTTGTCTTTCCTCGTCTCGCAACATTGCAAAGTGCTCCCTGATAAGTAAACCCTCGAGTAAGTACGATTTCTCTCGCCGCCTTACCTGTGGCGTCCCACCAGCATAATCTCCTCTCCCTCTTCTTCATACTACAGACGCATACACACAGACACACATACATGCACACCGAACACTTTCCAGATGCCTCTTGCAACTGTCTCGCCTCGTCATCTGTCTCCATTGCAGCCTCTGCAGGACCCCTTCAGTTGCTACCATCCCACTTTCCCTCTTCTTCTCATCCTCCCCCACTACTTTACCTAGACTACCTTACTTCTTTCTACCTTACACCATCTCACCTCCATGCTCCTCTCACAATCTTACGGTACCTAACTTCAATCCCAAGCTTATCTGAATATTCGTCATTCGATCGTCATCTCAACTTGGCACCTGACCGCCCGAGCAATTGACGATATTTCGACTGTCGCGGCCTCATACCATCCACTCCACTTACACCGATTCTTGTCGATCATCAACCATCACCATGTCCCACCAAGTCAACGGCGACGTGAGCGCTGCTCAGTACTCCGCTTTCATCCAGGTATTCACGACTAGTCGCATCATTTTGCGACACACACACTGACCCGCTGATAGCATTTGCTCAACTACCCCGTCATCAGCGACGGCGTCCACAACTTCAAGACCAACGAGTACGGCCAGCGTTCCATCAAGCTCGGTGACGCCGCTTACCAGACCTTCGCTGCTCCCGTCGTTCGCCAGTTCGCCAAGCCCTACCAGTACGTCTCACCATACGTCCAGAAGGTCGACTACCTGGGCGACAAGACCCTCGACCGCATCGACGAGAAGTTCCCCGCTGTCAAGAAGCCCACCGACGAGCTTTACCAAGATACCAGGGCTCTCATCCTCTTCCCTATCCAGAAGGGCCTTGAGGGCAAGGACCACGTCTTCCAGATCTACACCTCGGAAATTAAGAAGGTCGAGCAAGGAGGCCTTGTTGCCCACGGAAAGGCTGCCGCTACCACCGTCCTCGTCGTTAGCAACGAGGCTCTCTCTTGGTTGAGTTCTTTCTTGCACCAGAAGAAGAACGAGGCCAGCATCACCATCAACGAGAAGATCAACCAGTAATCATGTTGCCTTTATGCCCATGGCACCACGAGCTTGATGATCGTGCTCAGTTAAACCACTTATACCCTCCCCGTTTCCTTTTTATAGGGAATTGCCTGTGAAAACAAGGCCTTTCCCGGTGTACTTCTCTTCCCTTTCCGATTCTTGGAGTTTCAGTCTTATACCATGGGTGCAAAGCCGTCCACTAGTGCCTTGAAATAGGTATCTTCACACGTTATAACTCTCCGGATTATTTCATGTGCCATTCTTGGCTCGCATTTCGTATACGGTTTTGATGGTTCTTCATTCTCTCACAAAACATACTCGTGCCAATTTTGATTATGCGCATTTATCTCTGTCGTGTTTCATAAGCGCGCTGAGGAGTGCTTGGATTTTTCTTTTTACTCTGTACTCGCATGAGAGTTGGGTTGATGTTAGTGTTGGGTGGCCAGTGAAGGGTACCGACACAAGACGTGATGATCAGGCGGGTGTACCCTCGAGATCTATGTGTTAGGGACGCACCTATGGCAGGAGCTGTAATCGTCAGGCGGATGTGAACTTTGAAAGACTTTAAAATGAGAGCTAATAGACTTATTGCATCTTCATGTGACATACCTTGTGATTCATCTTTTCTGTCATCAAGCCCAAGTCTCTTGGCCAACAAGGCTTTTGGAGGTAAATGCTTCGACGCGAAGTAAATATTGTCAGTGCTTAAGACACTTTAGGGCTCCTAGAGAACAAATTTATGTTGAATGGTTAGAATTATAGTATGTTCAAGTTCAGCTACTTAGCAATGCGCGATTGAAAGCACATAAGATGGTGCCTAGGTTAGCAGTCTATGTGTGGAAGTGTAAGACTGGTGAGATTGAGAATACATGCCTTCAGTCTTAGTATATAACTAGGCCTAATAGTCTACTTTACAGTGATGTATATTTGCATTTAATAAACGTCCGAAATATTTCAATCCAAGAGCGCACCACTGACAGAGATTGGTATGTTACTCTATCTACTCTGGTCCACACCAAGAGCATCATACTTAGCTTGAGCAGGATTTGAAATGTCCCAATCAAAACGAGCTTGTGAGGAGCGTGATCTCACTTTCTTCAAGTTCAAGTAGGCATCTTGGTTTGGCGTGTCAATAGGCTTGGGTGGTACTGAGACCAAGGCCAGTTTGATGAACTGGGATGTTATCCCGCCGCCCAGCCAAGGTCCAAAGCTGACGTAGTAGATATACTTTCACAAAGTAAGAAACTTATCAGATTCGGTATTTATTCAGGCGGAATTAGCATAAGATGAGTTAACTTTGCAGTAGTGTTCGAAAAGTCTGGCCCGGTTGACTCATTGCCATCTTCGATTTCAACCATAAGGTAACATCACCTATACTACTCCTACCCACGAAAAACAGGCATGAGTTCCAGGTAAGTATAAACTCTCCCATATATCGGACTCGACCTTTGACGTCCAATCTATATGCCCATATGCATGCCGAGCAATACATCAGGGGGGCACGAGGCACGTAGTCTGGAAGTCCGGCCAAGCAAGCCTGATGGTCAAATTTGAAGTTTCTAAAAGTATTTCCACGGTCATTAATCTCTATATAAAAGACATTTCAATACAGAGTGAAGTAGCATAAGACCCGTGAAGGTGAAGGTGATATGAGGAAAGATGAGATGGTGGTGCTTCATAGGGAACTCAATGATAGAGCAGGCGCACAGCGCGATGAGTAGCTTGCATTTATATCATAGTCATCCAGAAAATAAGAGGAGTAGCCGCAAGGTCTTGTTTGCAAAGTCTGAGCAGTGTTGTAACACATCTTCGACACGAAGCCTGCATGCCTATCTAGAGTTCAGCAGATCGCCGAGGAAGCATAGTTACGGTAGGTCCAAAGTCAAAGGCTCCTCATTTACAAAATGAGAACATTTAGTTCATGTAAGATGGTAACGTTTGATCCGCATAAAATAGAAGGATATTGTCAGTCCGGGATGCGCTGGTGCATCTAGAGGGCTTTCTACGTGTTGATCGTCTTTCACTTTCGTGTTTCTGCGAGATAATTTGGAAATTTAAGGAGGAAAATGCGACAAAAGATTCGATGTACCTACCATTAGAATCGAAGTTTTTCGGTAACCTATATGTAGCCCTATACGCGTGATGCAACGAGACGTCACCATGCACTTTGAAGTTGTGTGTCTTGACGAGTTCAGATATCACGATAATGCACTTGGCTCAAGGAGACCATATATTTCCGACAATTGGAACGCACTGCTCATTCAAAAAGTACCTGATTTATCTCAATACAATGTTATATGTTTGCTATTGTTACTTTGACATGAAGTTCTTTATTTGGCGTTTCACTTGAGTGCGCGTGACCAGCGTTTCAGTTTACAAACCATCAAATTTGAATGCGACGTCAAGATATATCGAAAACACTGCAGGTCCTAAACTTAATGTAGGCGTTTAACTTTTGACACATTTTTCGCTCGGGTATATAAAAGAATAAATGCCTTTCCCCGCCCACAACAAGACTTTTCCCATTAAATGCTGTTCTTTGGTTGAACACCTACGAAATTCTGGCTTACAAGATATTTGTCGAGACACCACTTTGACCGCCACGACATACAAATCATAACCACTGGGATAACCAATAACGCGTATTTATTGACCAGCACTATGGCACTGGGAGTTGATATGCTTATGACTCCTAGAGACACCTCCTTGAAGGGCAAGGTCGTGATTCTCAACGGGTTCTCAGGAACGGGAAAGTCGACCATCCTCAAGAACATCAAGTCGCAACGGACCGACGAAAAGACACAGATCGTCGATAGCCACATCATGACTAAACATATGCGTACTGATCGAGGTTTATACCACTACCAGTTTCAGCGAGAGCTACGAGCGGTTTACCTCCAAGAAGTTCGAAGGTTCGCAAACCAGGGCTATACGGTGCTGATGACGGCTTGCTTGGTGAATAACGCAGGAGATCGGCAAGTCCTTGATGACCTTCTTGCAATTATCCGCGGGACGAATATTCCTCTGTTGTGGATCAACCTGCACTGCGAACAGGCCATCCTGGAGCAACGAACATCAAATACGGTGCAGTTTCAGGGCACTAGAGGCGAGGACACTGGCCCGAATGCCTTGCGGGGGAAGACAAATCAATCTCAAATCATTTGTCCTTCAAGCGCGAGACATAACCTGGTTGATATCAATTTGGTCACTGCTCGGTTGGACGTGGGAACAAGTATTGAGGATGCTGTGGATAAGGTCTCAGGTGTTATGGACCGAGAACGGCGGAGACTGTGAATCGTCACGGTGATGGTTCGCTTCATTATTTTTGTTTAGACGATGTTTGGCATTTGGAGTTCGGCGGTGATACCACGATACCTGTTTTCTTGTTCTCGATGTTGAATGAGGTGGGCATACCAACCAGCGGCATGATCAAGTGCAACTGCTGCAGTTGGAGTATGAATGAGACAACGGAAATGAGCGATAGAATTATACCATCAGTTTCTCATCATAATGATCGAAACGCCACTAGAATTATTCAATGTGTTCAGAATCAAGCAGTTACAAGTCTAGTTCCGATGGATGCAAACGCGCAACACCATTACCCTAGACGGTGATACCGACCAGCATTCCTGTACTCGGACGAATAAGACAAAACAATTAGATTAATAACACTATGCTCGGAAACAACGGAGTTCAGCTGGACCCAATACGGTGGTCCACCCATGATTACAAGACATACATACTACGTAGTTGGTGAGCATATGTAATTTGTTTGCGAAGCACGGAAGAGGCACAGAACCTGCACATATGGGCTGAGGCTGTTTACACAACCATGCTTTCAGGGCATCCATCTATTTTCAGAACGGGAATAACAAACATGGCCTGTCGCCTGTCTCAATTCAACAGACGGAGAAATTATTAATCGGAATAGCATTTGGGGTCTGACGTTTGACAATCATGTTCACAAAGATCGAGAAGGCGATACTAAGGTAGTTTACGCAGCGGAAATAGTGGAAGAATAGAGTCCGTGGCAACAAAAACTTGAACCGTCGAGTTTTCTGAGGCAGTACCGAGAGGAGGATCGACAAGTAACACCGACCAAGCGAGCATTCAAGTCCACAACGGAGGATCAAGTGGCTTGGGCGCAACGGTTCGCCCGAAAGCTTGCCAAGAAGCAAGCCCATTCGGGGCATGCGGAGAGACTATTGACGACTATCTCGGCGGCCTGTCTACCTACGTAGTACCTGTACGGTTTGACAGGCCGGGATGAGGACAGTACGTAAAGTGAGCTCAGAGTGCACGTGGGTATGTGCGCAATAAGATGAACATGAATGAATATCAACATGAGAGTACGGATACGTAGGTAATGGGTCGTAAAAGCAGATCATGACCCTGGTTGATAAGGACATGGTGCTTTGATTAGACGCGGATCAGGAGTACGGGATAGCAAGGACCAGGCTATCTCAAGGAACAGGGCTTGCAGGCGAAGAAAGTTAATTAGGTAAATACCTCGTGCTGCCCTGTGTTGTGTTGATTGAGAGGGCTTTTCTATCTAGGGCTTATACGAGATGAATGGTGACATGTCTCATCGACGAGCTGAGTGCCGCATCTGAGTCTTTTTACTCGAGGCGCAAATGGTGAAACAGGGATATCGTCAGCCGAATAGACGAGATCGACATTTCAGAGTGACTATCGATGGGCAATGAGCGAATAAACGGCAACCAAGTGCAAATGTGCTAAGAAGGTTGAATTAACAAAGCCGTTGTTTGGCTCAAAGGCCGTTGGTGCTGGGCGGACGCCATCTGGGATTTGAAACGCGCGGCGGCGATGAGTAGCGTGATTGGAACATGCACCTTCAAGGAGAGTGGATGATAGCCCGGTAGTTTGGTAGCAATTGTTACTATTAGTTACAGTAACTCGGCGACTAACGATAGTACTTGGTCAGAGCTGCCGAAGAAATGGATATCGTTATCCATCACGGTATCCGTGTTTTCTTGCCATTCTGTTGTGGTTTTGCCAATCGATAGGATATCACCAACGACCTGCAATGCATGCATACTGTATGTGATGCAGGTGCAGGAAGATATCCATGTCAAGGAAATAATCCAGTTATTATTATTCACGCTTTCAGCTCAAATGCCAGGGGTCAGATTGACATAAATATCCAGGATGTTCTACATTATTTAATTCATGCAACGCTTGTCGCCACGAACTCGTGGCGTTGGCATTGAACATGCGAGTCATTATCATAAAGCATCAAATATCGGCAAGGTTCTGTGCCTCTACGACCAGAGGCCACTGATGCCGTCAGCAAACGCCTTGTGGTAGGGCCTCCTGTCTCCTGTCTGATCGCCTGAGGGAGGTTCCATTGACGGGCAGTCAAAGATCCCATGTCACTCCACTGACACCTGAGGACCCTGGCAATGATGTTCTCTCTATCTGAAACATATATGCAGTATCTGTTGAGTCTATCACCTGAATACTCCGTAAGAACTAACAGTTGGTTCCAAAGTCAAATCACCAACGGCTTGTTAGAGCCCGTCTTTATTGTCTTGTCCGTCAGCGTTATTCTTTTTCTATAACGCTGATCATATCCACGCACGGCCACACAATCTAAAGTAGGTGGGGACATCGCACCGGTAAATCCTAGAGTGCATGCATCAGCAGCAGGTAAACCGTACAGAAGCGAGCAGCAGGGTATGGCGCAAAGCTGAGAACGTCGATAACCCGCCCGAATATCGCCTGTCTTAACGAGCACAATTATTGATCTAGCTAAACTGAATTGAACTGAACGGTTGTACCAGATGATGCCAAAGACCGCATAGCCTTCCTGTTTCGTTTCTATGCTCAGGGGACCCTTGTCGATCGTTTCCGCGCCTGGTCACATCGCCCGTTGAGCCTATCATGAGGTACATGATCTTGGACAGAGATGGTCAAGCTTCGGGGCCAAGTTCAGGAACAGAAACAATGACAGCTAGATCGAGTCGAACTCAATGTGCAATGGGTGTAGGCGGTCGATTGGGTATTGGATGGGGTGGATGGTTGTTTCTGTACGGATACCAGCCAAGTGATAAGCTTGTGTGCCTTGTACAAGACATGCCGGAATTCTTCGTCCCTCGTTCGTTTACCATAAGTTGACTCAGGGTGATTCCGTTAATTAGCTGCTCTCGGTAAACAAGGTACTGTACCTGTGTACCTTTAGTGACTTGCGTTACGTTGGTCATCTTTTGCTCCTTTCATTACCTCCCTCCTCCCTCGTCCACCTGCAGACATCTGTTGGTTGTGACGACTTGTTTGTCACATTTAGAAGGCGCTTTGCTTTTTTAACCCTTCATCTTGCTGTGCATATGCAGAGGACTGCACAGCAAGAAGGCGCTTTTCAAACCCTCAAACCACTCATCAACAAAGATAATTTCCCACTTTGGGGTCCGGAGTTAACGTCCCCTGACGTACTATCTTTTGAGCCGGGGTTCAGAGAAGTGGGGGTGATCACCCCTGGAGGGTTATGCCGTAAAAGAATGAGAGACCCAGATCGGGTTGAAGAAACGGTTGGAATTCTAGGCTTATTATTCTACATCTGTGATGATGTTTAGGTTTTAACGGAATGATATTTCTAAAGAAACAACAGCAATGTTGTCAGCTGTTGCTACAGCCACTGTAGAAACTGTCTCTCATCACCCATCACAAGAGAACTTCAATCCAGTGCAGTCCTGGTGATGGATTTTCAACTCGACAACCCCCCGCTTGTTCACAGAACTATGGAACCATACAATGGCTATTTGTAAAGCCGTCAACCTGTCGATTCTTGGTGGCAATATCTGAACTGTATTCTGCCCGAAACCCTGGGTCAGTATCCCACGAGAGGGTGGAACCATGTAACAGCAACGGACGAATTCCCGTTGTGTATCGGAGACCGGTAGTTAGGTGATTAGACTATGCTAAGACCATGTATCCGCTACTTGTCCAGGAACCAACTGGTTGTCTGTTTTGGTTTGAATTTCCCCAGTCCCTCAACGTAGAAAGGGGAGTGCCCGCACAGTTTTTAGAGCTCCCCACTACGTACTACCTTTGTATACATATTCATTGGTGATCCTGTGATTGCCTTAGTTCCATAACAGACTGAGTATCCAGAAATGCATAGCTGACACAGAAAAGCCAGCAGTTGTGATATGTCAGCTGAATGTACTGACCACGCACAGGACAAAGCAATACGCTTTGCATTGATTGCGGCATAAGCCATTGTAACATCCAAATGAATATCACAACGTCCGGGCTAGCGTCGAGGTAAAATACGCCGTGCCATTCCAGGCAGCTTCCATGCCTGCTTAGGTAGAATTCGTCCGTCATAACGTCGCGTCGTGTCGAGCCCAGCGCTGAAAGTCCGCCGTCGCCGCCAAGTACCCGGAACCAAGGGACCCATGACCCCTGCAGGAAGCATGCAGTGTGCCCCTGATGGCCCTAGCATCCCGGCCCCTCTATGGCGGATAGGATTGGATCCTGTCGCTCCTCATCTAGCCCCTAATGTAGGTACGGTACGGTACTGTACGTATACAGCCGGATCCCTGAGGTTGTCGAGCTTCTCCTTGGGTGTCTGGTCTGTTTGTTCTGGGCTTTTGGAGAGTCTGTCTACCGCGAATATGTGAGATTTCTGCTCGCAAAGGGAGGCTCAGTTGTCTGTGATTAAAAACAACGTCAGATGATTACACTTACTCACATACCAATAGATTGGGTTACACATCATCACATACTGTTTTCATATTCTTTAAAAAACCTCAGTCTGTCACTCTCGTTCCCAGGTTCGTCTCCATGACCACCCCAAGTACTCCGTAACCCCTTTGATAATTCCCCGGCCGTGGCCCAGAGCGAGCCAACCCAGTTAGGAGTCGAGTATCCAATCCCAGGATTGACAGGGGTCCCAAGCCCCATCCTAGTCCATGTCCGCCATCTGTCTCACAATTTCGCCCGCTGAAGCCTTGTTCGTCGAGTGCTTGCTTGAGTGCTTCTGGTCCATTTCTGCCGTCCTCCATCCACTTCAACGGACGGGAGCTCCCATTTCCATTTCTCAACTGAAAACGGTACGTACCGGTACTTGCAGCACCTTTCTCCATTCCTTCTTCGACTGGCGTCGCATCTTGTCTCGCTTCTTCACTTTCTCTTGGCTGTTGCTCCTGTCTAGTTCTCCACTCCCCCCCAACTTACACTTGCCCATCGCTTCTTTTCTCTCCTCTCCCTTCACTTTTTCTTCTTCCTCCCCCTCGTTTTCTGAATTTCAACTTTTCCTCTCTTTCTTCCTTGGATTCCCATTCAAGCCCGGTTGATTCGAGTCTTGAATGACGACTTGAGTGCGGAGCGGAGCCTCAAGTAGACCGGATCATTGGACCTTCACAGTACGGGCCACGCGAAGATCGAGGACTGACCAAGCCAGCTTGTCAGTCAAGTTCAGAACAACAGAACTAGTTGCCAATACAGCAGCAGTTCCTAAATCAATTCGACAACGATTATATCGAATCCCGAATTTGCGACGGAAAACGAGGACTCGATCCTCTCAGTCAACCAGCCATGCCTCCCTCCTTGAGCACTCATCCCTCCTTTACCCGTCCTCGGACTAGCGACCGCGATGGCAGGCCCAGCACCCGCGACCAGGGCGCCGATCAGAACCTCCTGATCCCAAGCCGAACTTCTTCGCTTCACTCGCGCATTACGCAACCCATCCCGTCAACCCTCAACATGAAGCCTCAGCAGCGTACGCCTAAGACTTTGACGCATGCCTACATGGTTTGTGGTGTTGGCCGTGAGCCCTCTCAATGGGTCAAGGCTCCCGCCCCAGCCCAGGGCAAGATCGGCCACATGAAGGGTGCTGTTGGCCAGTTCTGGCTCCCAGAGATTCTGGGCAGCAGCCCGCGCCTGGAGCAGGATAACGAGATTGCGCGAGCGCTTCACTCGGCAATGAGGGTGCGTATCGTCTAGTCCATATCTAAAATTCCATTCACTAACCGGTGACATCTGCATTATAGGCATGCTTCCCCCATGACGTTGAGATCTGTACAGGCCGAAGCCAGCCTCACTGCGTTCACCATTCTTTTGTTCTTCAGCAGGATTCCTCCCACACTCTATACGGTATTTGCCTGCGTGTCTGGTCGCGGGCCGACGAGAAGAGGGCCGAGACAATTCGCGACCTTCGCAAGAGAACCGAAAGCGACTACTACGACAACCCCGACGAGACCTACTGGATCCCTTACTGTTTGTCGTTCCTTTCTCGCTACCCTCTGTACAACCTTCTCGGAGACTATCTCAGAGGCATGTGGATTCACTGGAACAAGGCCACCAACCTGTTCCATGCTGAGGAAGTTTCCCGAATTCTCAGCTTCCCTGCTCCGCGCCTCAACGATCTGGTCCGCATCGACATGAAGGATTACGCTCTCTGTTACCAATTCCCGTCTTCGCCCACAGGATTCCAGAACTTTGCTATGTGGCCCCTCTTCAACTGTCTATCGATTCCCAACATCGTCGGCGTCATCGAAGCGGCCATCTCTCCTACGCGTCGTATCATTTTCGTCAGCCACTACCCTGCTATGCTCACCATGGCTGCCGAGACCGTGCGATACTGCGTCCGAGTTTACGAGTGGAGCGGTCTTTACGTCCCGGTTGTGCATGCTCGCCACGCCAAGGAACTAGTCCAGGAGCCTGGCCCTTACATTCTGGGTATTACAGTGGAGTGTCGCTCCCTTTTCACAGCTCCCACCGATGCCCTGGTCGTCGATCTTGATCGTAACTTTGTTCTCACATCCAGCCCTCCCACCGCTCTTACTCCTGGACAGCGCAACAAGTTTGTGACCCGATTGACACAGGCTTTGAATGGCGATGTTACTCCCTCTGGAGTTCCTCAGCACCTCCGATCCGCCTATGGCGGTGGCAAGCTTGTCCCTGCGGGTCAGATCATCGTGATGCGCGGAGAAGTTGAGTCTATCCAGGACCCTGAGTGGTGGAACCAGGACGCGGTCATGGCTGTTATGGACCATGTTTGCGAGAAGCTTGGACGCAACACAGGCATCAAGGCTGTATTTGGTGGTTCCGTGAAGAAGCCGCTCATGACCAAGGTGTCAATGCGCCACCTCAATGAGATTGTTCGCGAGAGGAACCAGTACTCGAGGGATGCTCTCGAGGCCTGGCAGGACTTTATCAACCTCAAGGGTCGCATGGACACTGAGCTCAACAAGGTCAACAAGCGAAACAACTACCTTGTTGAAGAGCTTGAGAGCTGGAAGCAGCAGTTCCTTAAGTTCCAGGCCTTCGCTGAGACTCTCACCAAGGAGACACAGGATCTCAAGCTTAAGATTGACACTCACAAGAGAGAGAACCGTCGCCTTGCTGGTCTTATCGACCAGCAGAAGGATGACAACGCTCGTCTGTCGGTACGACTTACTGGCACCGAGAAGCAGCGTGATGATGCTCTCGAGGCTTTGGTTCTTCAGCAGGAGATTGCTGAAGAGCTGGAGCGTGAGCGTAAGAGGAACAAGAAGGAGCTCTCTCAGCTTCAGCACACCAATGTTACCATCTTGCGACAGCGTGATGAGGCTCGCAGAGTCGTCCTTCACCTTCGCAGTCTCATTGGTGGCCAGAGCCATCACATGGAGCATCTCATCCAGTCTCTCACCAAGCCGGATGATCTGGCCCAGGAGATTGAGGAGGGCTATGACGAGACCGAGGAGGACCAGGAGGGCGATTCCAGCCGCCTGACTCCCAGTCCCAGCCCTAGTTCTAACCCCCGAAGCAAGCGATACTCGTCGGCGAGCTTCAGTGATGTGGCTGACCGCCATCTTAAGGACAAGACTGACGCTATTGCACACATCGTGCGAAATATCGCAGAACAGTGCCAAGCTGCCGTTGAGGGCCTGCAGCTTGCACATGATGCCGAACTAGGGAGTAGTAGAAGGAATTCTAGCCTCTCTACCACCCAGAGCGATGACGGCCACTCCGCCGCCACGTCCGAGACAGGAGATGACTCCCTCCTCGCGCCGCGCTCCGGGAGGGCGTCCAGTATCCCTCCCACCCCGGATCTCGTTCCCAACAGGAGCAGCACAGCAATGTCCTTTGCCTCTACGGTTACGACTCCGGAGCGAGCGTCCCAACAGTATAACCTTCGAGACGAGATCCCCACCAAGATTGTTGAGGATGACGAAGAGGACTTCGAGGAGAGCCGAAGCGACAACGGAGGCATCACACACGAGACGGGAGTCGTCTCTAAGCACCAGCACCAGCACCACGCACAGTCCCTGATGCACAGGCCATCGGGTGCCAGGATCAGTGCTTTGGGTGGTACACGATGAGTGTTTTGGACAGCGTCTGAGCATTGAATGCGTATCTTAACTCATTTCTTGCCGTTTCGTTTATTTGTCTTGTATTTGGCGGTTGGCTTGGATCAAAATCTGCGGGTTACGGCGTTTTATGTCTCTTTTTATCCTATTAGTCATAACTATTGTTTCTGTCTCATTTGATGAGCAGCTTCGCTCATATACCTCCGTCAAGTCTGGCGGCTATTTCCCATTATGTTAGATTATTTATTATTCTAGGAAGCGGTGTTCATCTACTCTACGTCGCTGCTTTGCCTAGCTTAAAGGGCGGCATAACAATGCAACACTTTTTAAAGCTCTCTAATCAACTTTTGATAATGTGTGGCGTTTTGCTGTGTTCTAGCTATGGTTGGCGTTGGATCTGTCTTGGACACGCCGTAAGAGAATAGCCAACGTTCATATTTGCATGATCGGCTAGAGGTCGGAATTGATTGTTGTAGTTTGAGTTTTGTAACCGACTTCAATGAACATCTCGGACATACATAGGTTCAGGCCAAACAACTCGTGTAACATAGTTGGAATTCCTGTAACGCCGAAACTATCACACCTGATACAAGACACCATCTTTTCTTTGAATATGAAACTGCATTATATGAACTCGCGTTTCCAATCGACATGTAGAAATGGCCGGGCGCAGAGGCTCGCTCGACTGATAAGATAAGTACCAAAGACTCCATAAAAAAGTTTCCGTTAGCAGCGGCCATGCCGGTTGCATGCCGGTTGAAAAGTGGCAGCGGCATCATTCTTCCTTCAACAACTGCTTCAACCTTAATTTTTTTGCGTTTTATACTCAGCCATGGCTGATCCTTTGTTAACGTCTCTCTGTGGAATCTGTCACATCTCGACGCCGAAATACAAATGCCCACGATGCGGTACCCGAACCTGTTCACTTGCGTGCATCAAGAAACACAAGGCCTGGTCTGAATGCACCGGCGAACGCGATGCAACAGCCTACGTCGCCCCTTCGAAACTTCGCACACCGGCCGGTGTCGACCACGACTACAACTTCCTACATAAAATTGAGCGCTCCGTCGAACGCGCTGAGAAGTTGCTTGTTGAAGAGCGCGGCATTGTGCAAGAGGAGGAGTTGCGCCCGCAGACAGTCCAGGAGGTCAAGTGGAAGCCGGGACGAGATGGGCGCAAGCGCAAAGTTCTCGTTACGAGAGTACTGCGCGAGGCCAAGGGTCGGACTTTTGAGCGATTCCTATCCCAGCGATTGAAGAAGCTGAACATCACCATCATGTGCGCGCCGATGGGAATGGCGCGGCAGAGGGAGAACCATACGACGCTCAATCGGCGGACGAATCGCATCAATTGGCAGGTGGAATGGATGGCCTTCGAAGATGTTCCAGACGCAGAGACAAAGAAGATACGAACGCTATCCAAGGTTATGGATGATGTGCCATTATACCAAGCGTACCATACCATGCTGGAGGAGCAGCAAAGATCGAAAGGACAGCATGTCAAGAAACTGCCACGAACAGGCCTGGATGGGCAATTGCAGAACGCGACAACCTCAGCATGGACTGCTGGATCATTTGCGCTCCAAGACCCTTTTACCGGTGCTTGGTCAAATCACCACGACACCGACCCAGGCTTGTGGCCATCTGAGGAAAACGAGGCCCAGAAGCGACAGTCCCAGTTCTTTCTCGCAAAGTTTCGAACCCCGTCAGATCAACCTTCTGTTGTTACAAAGCTCGACCCTGAAAATTGTTTGCGCGACATACTGAAAGATACAAGGGTGCTGGAATTCCCAACAATCTGGGTGCTCAACCAAGATCAGGATATTCCCACAGGCTTCACGCTCGGCGCCAAGGACACAGCTCCTCCTCAAGCAGATAACAAGAGGAAGAATCCTCCTGGGAAAAAGGGCCCCGCTAAACCGAACAAGAGGAGAAACCGGGGAAGGGATATGGAGGAAGGGGAGGTTAAGAGCGACGACGAGAGAAACCAATCGGACGAGGATAACAATTCTGGTGTCAAGGGAGTTACTCTTGAAGCAGATGATGTGATTGCAGAGCAAAGCTTTGGGGAAGAAGACGACGACGACGATGAGACGAGTAGCTCAGGGAGTGACAGCGACTCAGATTGAATGAAGGGGAGGTCAAGATATATTTGAACTGCGACTTGTAAAATACAGGCTGAAGAGGAAGTTATATAGATACCCAAATAATAATGAAGAGTCCATACTTGTTAAAAATGAAAGTATCGTGTGTTTTAGGAGATGTCATGATACTGTGGTTTTGGTGTTGAGCGTCTGCTTCAGTGGAGAGAGTGGCTGTGTTTTGCTGCGTCAGCCACATGATGGAACTCATGTCGACCACCTAACGCCTAACAGTGAATAGCTCCCCGCGACTCGACATTCCACTCTAACCCCTACACGTACATCTACATCGACGCTCGCTTTCACGTTCGCTATCGCCCAACGAATTCAAAACTCTACCGCCGATCACAAGACCTACGATACAAGACATTCTCTTCGCATCATGGTATAATTGGGCGTCGTCACTTTCGCCAACGCCGACGCTGCTACAATGGACGACACACCTGCGCCCAAGCTCTCTGAGCTGTTGCGACATCCCGATGACCTCGACAAGATACCCGCTCTCAAGTTAGAATTCTCCCGCAAAAAGGGCGCCGTAGATGGCCAACTCCGCAGCGGTCTGCGCGAGCAGCTCGAGACGACCCAATCGGGCATGACGGGCCTGAGCGACGGCCAGAAGACGGTTCAGATGATTAAGGAGGAGATGATCAAAATCGACAAGCTGTGTTCCGAGTCACAGAACATGATTAAGGATTTTGCCAGTATCAACATCGTGTCACAAGCACACCGCAACTTTGGCGCAGTCGAGACGATGCGCCGTAACTTGGAGACGTTTAACGACCGGATATCACGCGTGGAGGCCATGCTAAGGGAGGACGACGAGGATGGCGACAATATGCCCAATTTATTGCCGTGCCATTACGAACTTACCCAACTGAGAAATATTCGCGACGATGCTATGGAGCAGATACAAAGGGCTGAGGACCCAAGTCTTGAGGCGACGTTGTTGGATTACTTTTCGCGGCTGGACGATACCATCGATTGGTTCGACGAGCATGTCGGCATCATCGCACTGAACCTCATCAACCTCGTTGTGCAGGACAACAACGGGCTCGTAGTGCGATTCGCGGTAGTGATGGAGGCTGAGGAGACGAGCGACCAGCGGGTCCTGGCGCTGCAGGAAGCCCTCAAAGATCACAAGGAGATGGCAACACGGTTCCAGAGCATCACAGACGGTGCCAAGAAGGTTCGCGGCTACAAGGACAAGTTCATACAGGCCATTCGACTCAGCGCCGAGCAGCAGTTTGAGGGAGCGAAGGAGGAGTTTCTTGAGGATCCGAGCAAGCTGGACAAGATTATGAAGTGGTACTTCAACGATCTAAACGTCGTCAAGGTCGGAATGTCGAATCTCATGCCCAAGAAATGGAGTATTGTAAAGACATATGCAGGCGTGTACCATCAGCTCATGCACGATTTCCTGGTTGGCATGGTAGACGGCAACGAAGCGTCGTCGGCGCATACGTTAGAGATTGTGGGCTTCCCAGAGAAGTACTACCGAAAGATGGCCAAGATCGGCCTAAAACAGGAGGAGCTGGTGCCCCAGGTCATCGACAATCGCGAGGCAGAACTCGTGCGTGACTTTCGTGAGCTCATCATCAAGTTCCTCGACGAGTGGATCGATCGTATTTTTGCGCAAGAAAAGCGCGATCTGGCAGAGCGCAACGTCGAGGGCTCCAACTTGGATCAGGATGAGTATGGTTATTTCAGGACCAAGAACTTTGTTGCTTTATGGCGCATGTTGCGCGAGCAGGTAGACGCTGCCGCCAACTCACAGCGTGCCGATGTCGTTGAAGGTGTCATTGACGCCATGTTTGCCCGACTGCGCACTCGCCAACAGTCGTGGCAGTTAATGCTCGAGGAGGAGGCTATCCCCTATGAAGAGGGCAAGATTCCTGAGCTCGAGGGTTTCCAGGCTCTTCAGGATTGGCTCGTGGCTACAGCCAACGACCAGATCGCCTGTATCGACGATAACGAGGAAGAGAACCGATTCGCCTACCTCTCGAGTTTCCGCCGTCTCGTCGAGCAGCACGTCACGCCCGCATACCTTGAACGTATCGAGACCGAGGTCAACACGCTGCGCGACGGCTACGTCGACTTCAGTACGTGGTGCATTAACCGTTTCGCTCAGCTCATCTTTACTGTCGATTTTGGCACCGTTATGCCTGACTTCTTCACCCCTCGCTGGTACACGAGCACAGCTATGAAGCAGATGGTGGTGACGTTTGAGGAGTACGTCAACGACTACCGCGTGGTGCTTCATCACTCACTTGTCGATATCTTTGTCGAGATCTTCGCCGAGGAGCTGCTCGTTCGCTATATGTCTGCCGTGCGTAACAAGGGCGCAAAGTTCCGCCGCAACGACCCCTTCCAAGACAAGCTCTTCAACGACATTTCAACGGCCTTTGAATGCTTCAGCACACTACCTTCACCCGACATCGGCGCCTCTATTAAGGAGACGTGGCGTGTTACAGAGCACTTCCTGCGCCTGCTAACAGCTGACCGCGATGCTATCGTGGAAGCTTATGTGACTTTTAAGATGGCTTTCTGGGACCTAAATCTCATGTGGGTCGAGGCTGTGTTGAGGTCGAGGGATGACTTTGAGAGGTCCATGTTGACAGCAGTCAAGAAGGAGGCTGCCAATGTCGATGCCGGGCGTGGACCTGAGACCATCATGAGCAGGGTAAAGTAACCGTAGAACGAGTCATGATTTTTGTGTATACATGGGAAAAAAGCGGAGGGTATTGCGGGAAATATTGTATGATAGGCATTATTTCGTGCCCACTTAGCGACAATGATATCTTAAATTTGTTTATATAGCCTCACTTGCAACTTATTCGTGTTTGTTCTATCTTATGATGGTGACCGCAACGCGAAACAGTATCTCTACAATTGCAATCTTGAAGCAAGCGACATACAAGACAAATTAGATACAGGCTCAGAAGACATGAGCAAAGAAACAGTTTTCATGATACTACAATGTGTGGGCATGTTGCAGACGATAAGAAAACAAACTCATCGTCGATGGGGTAAAGACGCAAAGGAAAATCTCGCTGCCCAGTAAATTATTCAAAAAGAGAATCATGAGGATGCAGACAAAAACAGTAGAAAGGAGACAAAGTATGTAGTAGTTGCATTAACCCCTTCCTTCAACAGACAATACTGAAGACAACTCTGCAGTTGCGAGTTTATTATGAGCGGCTAGCCAGGAAGTTTGCAGCCTTTGACAAATGTTAGTGGCGTTCCATGACAAAAGTGTAGATCAAAACTTACCTTGTCGAGATCATAGTCATATTTCTCAAGAGCATCCAGAGCTTCAGATCGCTTGTAGCCCATGCTGGTAAGGCTCTTCAAGATAGGATCGTCATGTTCAGACTCGGTCGACAAAGTACGGTTCAGGGCCTGATGGCCAGGGTGAAGACCACCGCTCGCGGGTTTGTCGGAAGCAGCGGGTTGCGCAGCAGTGGCGCTGGGGGAGTCTAGGCCGGAGAAAATGGCATCCCAGTCATGAGCCTCGGGGGCTTTCGGCTGGGCAGTTCCGGCAGCGGGCTGAGTTGGGCCAGTTGAGCTGGCAGAGATGAAGTCAAAGCTCTCGTTACCGAAAGCGGTGGACTCGGTCTTGGTCTGGCTGCCGGGAGGGCTGCTATCGAAAACGGGGTTAAAGTCGTCGAGTCCGGAGCGAGAGATGTTGGCAAAGTCCTCGTCGGCAGAGCCCTCCTTAGCATCCTCTAGACCTTCAAAGTCACTGTCCAGATCTTCAAAGCCGCCCTTGGGCTGAGGAGGGTTGGATGGGGCTGGCTGCTGTGATGTAGGAGCAGTTCCGGTGGCAGCTGCTCCAAAAATGTCATCAACAGACGACTGGTTGGCGTTGGCCTCGGTGATTGTTGCAGGCGACGAAGGTTGCTCGACGCTATATTTCGTTAACTAGTGTTCAAATACCCATAAATTAGATTAGCCAATTACTCACATAGTGGCTTTGGTCTCTTGTGGAGAGTTGGCCTCCTGGACGGGCTGTGGCGAAGTGCTGGCAGGAGCAGCGTGAGTTGAGTCGGGAGCCTCTCCGGTCGTGGCCTTCTCACCGAACGATTTGGCAGGGGGTGAAGCTGGTGTGAAGTTATCGTCGAAACCTCCATTGTCGCTGCTCGAGTCTGAGTCCTCCTCATCATCGCGCTCAAGCTCCGAGATAGGGGGGAACTCGGAATCAAAAGCAGATGATGACTTGTTGGCTTCGGGAGCAGGCTTGGTCTGGGTCTTGGCAGTGGTGAAGGCAGCAAATGCATTTTCAAAGTCGGCCTTGGCCTTGGCTTCATCGGTACCGCCAAACGGGTCTGCAGATTCGGTAGGTTTTGACGCATCGTCCTTAGAAGTTTCACGAGGCGCATCGCTAGGCGCAGAGGGTGTGTCTTTGTCTTCAGCCTTGTCGAGTTCATCACCAGGGAAAGCACCAGGCACACTGCCGACGCTGTCTGACAACTTCAAGTCACCGGGAACAGGGGTAGCCGAGCCATGGAGAGGATCATCAGCACGCGAAGCGGGGGGTGACACTTGACGAGAAGATGAGAGTGACTCAGTATGGTCAGGGAATGGCAAGAAGCTAGAGCTAATCTGTCTTGACTCCGGGGGAGCAGGAGGGTCGGCAGAAAGGGTGGCTTGACGACTCATGACGGGAGAAGAAGCAGGAGGAGTGTTGTATGAACCATGACTAGCAGTTGAGGCACCCGTATGCTGAGGCTTGAACGCGGTCTGAGGCGGCGGCGGAGGAGTGGCCGAAGCGCTAGGAGGGAACGAGGGACCAAAGAGGTCATCGAAAGACTTGTCCGAGACGTTCTTTGTGGGAGGAGGTGAAGCAAATGCACCCATGATGTCGGTGCTTGCAGTTCGGCGGAAGAAGGGGTTATTAGCGCTGGAAGTCGAAGCAGCAGGGCTGGCAATCTGGGCTGAGGCCGATGCTGGCGAGCCAGTGTTGGCTTGTCGTAGGTCCTCAATGCTCTTGTTGAGCTCCTCTGCCTCCGCCTTGAGCTTGTCACGCTCGCCCTCAGTCGTAGATAGCTGCTTCTTGTTGATGGCAACCAGTCCCTTCTGCTGGCGGGCATCAGACTTGAGCTTCTCAATTTGAGGCTTGAGCTGTGCAATCTCGCCATTGACCACCCGAATTCGTTCTCTAAGATTGGTGTTCTCTTGTTGATCCGCCTGAAGGGCTGTCAGCATTTGCTGGTGCTGAGTTTGAGTATCCCGGTAGGTCCCCTCGAGCGTCATGCATTCAGACTGAAGCTTAGATGTCTCCTTTCGGGCATTGCTGAGCTGCTCCTCAAGGGCACGGGTGTCCTGCGCCTCCTTCTCGTAGAGTGTGCGCAATTGAGCAAGTCGCTGCTCAAAGTTCTGCTTCTGAGATGTGGCCTGGTTCAGTTCATTCTGAGTTGTGGTCCTCTTAGCCTGGACATCCTGTGTTTGCTTGGACAACGATCCAATCTGGTTAGAAAGGTTCGCAAGCTCGGTGGTTTCTTCAGAGATGTTCTTGCTAGCCTCATCATTATCTCCCAGTAGGTCATCAGACACAGATGGGGCAGGAGGTTGTTGACCGGAGCCTGATGAACCACCAGTAGGCTGCTGTGTCAAGCCCCTGCCAAACGAGGAGGATGGTATAAACGGCTTGAAGCTTGAGCCGCCAGTTCCTGTGAGAGATGGCTTGATGGGAGAGGTAGGCGTAAGCGCAGCAGAGCCACCGGCAAAAGGATCATTGGCATTGGAGCCCCCTGTTGACATGGGAGCTTGGGCAGGGGCTGGAGGCGCGGGGCTCGAAGTGCCCGATTCAAGGCCGAACAGGTCGTCGAGAGCCGACTTCGGCTGAGGAGGAGGGGCTTGTACCACGGGCGCTGGAGGAGGATCGAAGGCGGAGGTAGCGGTCTGTGGGCGAGCCTGGTTGCGGAGGCTGGGAGGGATCAGGTTAGCCGGTAGAGTGCTAGGTAGAGGGACTGAACGACCAGTCCTCTGCTGTCTAATCAGGTACATGGCGACTGCAAATTGGTCGCGTGATAGGTGGCCTTGTGAGTTCGAGTCCGCAAGATCCCAGATCTGGGCCAGAGAGTCTTCGGGCAGGTTGGATTGGCTGAAAAAGGGAACCGCCTCTTCTCCCGTAATGTACCCCTTGTTACCCTTATCGAGGTCGGCGTAAATCTGGTCGAATCGAGCCTTATCGGCAGAAGTCACAGCCCAGTCACTAGCACCACTAGGTTGAGGAGACATGGGAGGGCGGCCGAGAGGACTGTTGGTGCGTACTTGGGCTGTTCCGCTGAGTTGTCGAGGAATGGCCGAGATGCCAGGACCGGTAGAGGATTGGCGTGAGACGGGGCCACGACGCGAGGCAGCCTCGTAAAGACCAGCAGGGAGAACATTAGGCAAGGATCGGAGAGCTCCGGTCTTCATGGAGGTGAGCAGATGCATGGCAATGATGAACTCTGTCAAGACAAGAGCGCCACGCTGTTCGGTATCGGCAAGCTGCCATATTCTTCCCAGTGCCTCGTTGGGTAGACCAGACTTCTCAAAAATGGACTTGGCCTGATCGCCAGGAAGCTGGTTATTTTGAAGGGGCTGTCGTTCGAATAGACCAGTATATTGTGCGACCTTCTCGGCAGTCAGGGGCGGGATACGGATCGGTCCGCCAGTGCTCTGAGCCTGGAGAGCGGCTGGAGGAGGCGGCGAGCTGACGGGAACGGGTGGAGGAGGGGGAATGCCACCAACAGCACCGCCAGCAGCACCGCCCTGAGGCGCGATACCATCGAATCGAGGAAGAGGAGCTTGTTGGAGGGCTACCTCAGGTGTAGGTTCGCGGCCGGCTTGTGCGTGTCCAATGAGTCGCAGGGCGAGACCAAAGCCAGCTGGTGTTAGGAAACCTCGGTTCTCCTTATCGGCAATCTGCCAGATCTATTGCAAATGTGAGCGTCTAGGGAAAGGCTGGTGATCAATATGGATCGTCAACGTACCTCGCCGAGGATTCGGGAGTCTAGGCCTGTTTTGTGGAAGAACCTAACAGCAACTTCACCGACCACAACACCAACACTGTCGGAATCGGCTTGTCGGAAGAGTTGGCCATAGGTGCGCTTCTCGTCAGAGGAGAGGTTCAGGTTTGGCGCTGCTGTTGAAGCAATGAGTTAGCATTGCATGATAGGAAAGGCGATTATGACGAGGGAGTCAAGTACCAGGTTCATCAGCCGCCATGATCGCGTATATGAGCTACGACGAGCTCAAGACGGGAGAGACGGACGATGGGTCGCGGTAGCGCCAGGCAGAGATTCAAAGCTTCTCTGAATGATAACAGGAGTGAATCGCGATAATCGAGTATACCGTCGATAAATCGATGGATGGCGAGGCCGATATAACGGACGTGAATGTTGGTAATTTGAGGAGAGATGGGGGTTGAATTCTGGTGCTGTTCGAGATGGAGATTGGATCGTCAGCCTGGCGTTTGGGCCATTATGGGGGGGTTGGTTGGTGCTGCCACCTGGAGAGGGAGCAAATGAGAGATGACGACTGGGAGTCGAGAGCCAACCAGAAGCCAGCAGGACCGACAGGGGATAAAGAACCTTGACAGAAGCAATTATCCGCTAGAGGCGTACTGAAACAGAACTCAAAGCTCTTGCACGCACAAGAGTCTCACAGGCTACGTAAGGGTTTAAGCCACCAGGAGCTGTCGATACTCAGCTAAGCTAAGCTCCACTCAACGTCATGACCATCGCCCATTGAGTTCGAATGAGTAGAAACACCATCGTTGATAGCGAAATATTGTCCAAACACAAGGTAGTTATGCTTTGGCTGTTGCATCGAAGACGTGGAATTGATCAGGTTACCCAACTCAACCAACTCAAGCTACAGACAACTCTCTTTGGGTATAGGTAGTCTTCCTCATCAACTGCAGAACACAAGTATACATTCTATCCCCATAGCAAGTCTCTTTTCCTTCATATACAAGTTGAATATGCGACCTGTGTGTGCGGTTATGTAGCCGCGGCTGCGTGCATATGCGTACTTGGGAAAATGCACCATCTGCAGCCATATGATGTGACAGGTTATAGTGGCCTCGGCCGTGTATTAAACCCTTCCAGGTGGATACATAGCAGTACTTGGATAGGCAAATAACATATTTGGAATAACCTCATGGAATATCGTGGCAATGGTAGCAGAACATCTTTCTTACATTTCATCTACCTGGTATGTAAGCAACCTCGGAGCTGAAATGCATGCAACCTACCATTCAAGCTTGGCATACCTAAGCACAATACCCATGACGAATCTGCGTATCAAGCGTGGCAGTCTAGCAGTCTACTTATATAGGAAATACGGATTAGTAGAATGATTTGAATTTCGACAATGATTCCACATGTATCAATCTGATCTTGAACCCTGCAGCCCGGTTTAGCCAACCACAACCTCCCAACTCAACTCGCCGCTAACGGAGGTGGACTAGGGGACCACTGCCAAAAAATCATCATCAAGCCGAGGGTGGATTTGGAATCGTCCAGTCTCTTTTCTTGCAGCTCAGCTCAGCTTGCCATTCAGATCAAGGCCAATTGCTTACTCAACCCTCCGAGAATTACCTTAATAACACATCCTCACATATCAAATCAATTCCATCCAATCCGCTTCTGTCCCGCCCTCCCAAACGAGTAACCCCGCCGTTGACAGTACTGTACATACTGCTACTATCCCGTCCCATACATTCGCAACTCGTATCCTATTGTCTTTCCTTTAAAAGACGTCATTCCCCTCCCTCCACCTTTCCTTTCAACCCCCTCATACCGATTTTAAAAGGTTAGGCCCCACGGCAACCTTTGTCCATGCAAGCCCTCGCCCACTCCCTACGCTCATCAACCCTGTCTTCGTCCTCGAGAACGACCCCGCTGCGAATAGCTTCAATAGCCCGCCATTTGTCCACTTCCGCGCGCAACATGGCTCCCATCACCAAGGAGACCGATTACCTCGTCATTGGCGGTGGTAGCGGAGGTCTTGCCTCTGCGCGCATGGCCAGCAGCAAGTTTGGCATCAAGGCTACCATTGTCGAGAACAAGCGACTAGGTGGAACTTGTGTCAACGTTGGGTGAGTTCTCGTTCTTCTTATACCCGACACCAAGATCATGCCACTAACATTTTCTGTAGTTGCGTGCCAAAGAAGGTCACTTACAACGCTGCCGCTCTTGCCGAGGCGATCCACGACTCCAAGGCCTACGGCTTCAACGTCGAGGAGACCGCTCCCTTCGACTGGACCACCTTCAAGAACAAGCGCGATGCCTACATCAAGCGCCTGAACGGCATCTACGAGCGAAACCTCAACAACGACAAGGTCGACTACCTACACGGATGGGCCCGCCTCGTCTCAAAGAACCAGGCTGAGGTCACACTCGAAGACAACTCCAAGGTTCTTGTCAACGCTAAGAAGATCCTCGTTGCTGTCGGTGGCAAGCCCACCATCCCTCCCGAGATTCCCGGCGCCGAATACGGTACCAACAGCGACGGTTTCTTCGACATTGCGACGCAGCCCAAGAAGGTCGCCATTGTTGGTGCTGGTTACATCGCTGTCGAGTTCGCTGGGATGTTCAACGCTCTCGGCACGGAGACTCACCTCTTTATCCGCCACGACACCTTCCTCCGCAACTTCGACCCCATGATCCAAGAGTCCGTCACCAAGGAGTACGAGAGACTCGGCGTAAAGCTACACAAGCGCTCTCAGGCCAGCAAAGTCGAGAAGGACTCCAACGGCAAGCTTACTGTCACGTATAAGGACGATCAGGGCAACGAGAGCGTTGTCAGCGATGTCGACAACCTGATCTGGGCTATTGGTCGCACCCCTGAGACCCAAGGCATCGGTCTGGAGGAGGCCGGCGTCAAGCTTGGCGAGAAGGGACACATCCTTGTCGACGAGTACCAAAACACCGCTTCTGACAACATCTACGCCCTCGGCGACGTCACTGGAGAAGTTGAGCTGACACCTGTCGCCATTGCCGCCGGTCGCCGTCTCGCCCACCGCCTGTTTGGCGGCCCCGAGTTTGCCAATCTCAAACTCGACTACAACAATGTCCCTTCAGTCGTTTTCTCTCACCCCGAGGTCGGCAGCATCGGCCTGACAGAACCCCAGGCCATCGAGAAGTACGGCAAGGACAACATTAAGGTCTACAAGACTAGCTTCACGGCTATGTACTACGCTATGATGGAGCAGGAGCAGAAGGGTCCCACCAGCTACAAGCTGGTTGTTACCGGCCCTGAGGAGAAGGTTGTCGGTCTACACATCATGGGACTGGGCAGCGGAGAGATGTTGCAGGGCTTTGGTGTCGCCATGAAGATGGGCGCCACAAAGGCCGACTTTGATAGCTGTGTTGCTATCCACCCTACCAGTGCTGAAGAGCTTGTTACATTGAAATAGAAGGAATATAGAGAACAAAGAATATCAGGGTTAATACAGGAATCTGACAAATAGAAGGAGTTGTTGGTTTCTGGTTCACATACTGTCACTCTCATTCGATGAATGCATGATTCATGTTTCTTCACCTCTCATGAAAGCGTTCTGGAATACTACATCATTAACTGTCCGCAACATTCATTCCTTTTCCGTGACCCGTGGCTCGCTCGGGGGACTGGACCAGGGAATAAATAATGAAGCTGGGCGACCTATGCTGTCCTTGATGTCTTTGCCGATCTTATGGAATGCTGCATAATAAACGACTTTGTTATGATATACTGTGACAGAACGAGACTTTAAATTTTAATCTTCTACAAAATATGGTGAACATTCTTTCTTGAATTCCCATGCGGTCATGTCAATGGGATTCCAATCAAACCCAGTTTGAGCCTAATTCTGGATGCTGATTCAGGTATACAGCGTTGGTGACGTCGATGGCATCGTGTCAAAAACCAATATAACAAGGGCGCAATTGACATAAAACAACTCAGAATCGTTCCTCTGCGGTCAATCGGGAGTTTTACATAATGGTAAAAATCGGGATATTTATTTAACAGTAAAAAGCGGCTGTCGGTGGCCGGTAGCCATACTTTGCATCGGTATCCGTAACCGATATAGACGTGACTATGTTTTACTTTTTGTGCTTCAGTTACGTATACACTATCCGCGATAGCAATGTCTCTTTCAAAACGCGCTCACGAGGCTGAAGAGTCGTGCAAGGGCATGACTATATGGGAAGTCATCCCAAATCTCTTCGATCAAGAAACCAATCCTGAGGGTATCGTCAGTCTTGGCGTAGCCGAGAACACCCTCATGCATGATGTTCTTCGGAAACACATCCACGATAACTTAGCCTTGTCTAATCCGGCTTTCACTTATGGAGATGGCACGACGGGTACGAAAAGAGTCAAGCAGGCTGTCTCTCGGTTCTTGAATAAGCACCTTCATCCCTTTCAAGATGTTGAGCCGACGCATATCTCCATGACCAATGGATGTAGCGCTGCTATTGAGCACCTATCGTGGGCCATTGCGAACCCTGGAGATGCGATTCTTCTTGGACAACCTTATTACGGAACGTTTGTACCTGATCTGACGTACCGCTTTGGAGCCAAACTTCTTCCTGTTCCTTTTGGCGAGGTCGATCCTCTCTGCGAGGAGGCGGTTGCCAAGTACGAGGACGTCATTCTTGATGCTCAGGCCAAGGGTATCAAGGTTGCTGGTCTGGTCATCAGTCACCCGCATAATCCCTTGGGACGCTGCTACCCTCCTAATGTTCTCATTGCCTTAATGAAGTTGTGCCAAAAGTACAAAGTTCACTTCATTAGCGATGAGATCTATGCTTTGTCGGTTTGGCCAAACACCATCGACGAATACCCTCCCCCTATTCCTTTCGAATCCGCTCTGACTATTGACACGACGGACATCATCGATCCCGAACGTGTACATGTTCTCTGGGGCATGTCTAAGGACTTTGGTGCCAATGGAATCCGAGTTGGAGCCATCGTTTCCCAGGCCAACGCATCACTACATGCTGCTATAGTAGCAGTTGGACTATACAGCTCAGTTTCTTCCATCTCCGATCACGTCACAGTCAACGTCTTGGAAGACGATGACTTTGTCGCGTTTTATACTGCTGAGAACAAAAGAAGATTATCAGTCCAGTACGAGCGAGTGGTCTCGTGGGCGAAGAAGAACGCGATTGACTACGCTCCTGGAGTGAACGCTGCCTTTTTCCTGTGGGTTGATCTTGGAAAGGCTTATAAAGCACTGCACCCTGAGTTAGAGGCTAAAGACGTTACGGATCTTGTCATGAACAAGTTGATGGAGAGAAAGGTCTTTTTGGCGTCGGGCCAAGTGTTTGGCTCTGAGAAGCCGGGGTGGTTCAGAATTGTGTTTTCACATCCTGATGAGTACCTTGATCTTGGTCTTCAGCGAGTGATGGAAGCACTGCAATAAGATCATTCCTACAAGATAGAAAAAAAAGAGTGGTGGTTTCTAAAAGGGATAGATAGTTCACGATTCATCCATGACTGAAGTAAGGGGGTTAGACAAGATACAGATTTCACCTGACTTAGGATAGCTCGCCACATCTTAATTACAAAGCTCAATTATCACTCCCTGACGGCGCTGAAACTAGACGGCAACCAAACGTTCAGCCTCCTTGGCCAAGACCCGCAGGAGAACTCCTATCTTTGTTCTTATCAAGGGCCCTAGGGGGTGTGGAAAAACATGAGAGTAACTAGTAATGGTCTAATAAGCCGAATTTAGGCCCTAAGGTCCTCTATATTAACCTTTTCCTTTATAAAGATTAGAATTAAAACTATAGAACTTAAGAATAGAGGCACATAACATACTCAGATCTTGGCGCGAGAGCCCTTTATGCCAACTTGTAACCAGCCCTAACTAGTTCACTGGCACTCAACATGACTGAGAAACCTGCCCACCGCCCACCACAAGAGTGATGGCTCAAGCCAACAACAACACCGTTCTCATCCGAAAGAGCAGTCCCTGACATTGCCTCTCCCGGCTTCACTGGATCTGGACGAAACGACCAGTTCTCCACCTGACCCGTCCAAGCCCAGTGGTATACAACACATCGAACAGGTTCTCCAACACAAAGAGGGTTGACGTGGAGCTTGACGGATTTGGCAGCAATGACACCGTCAACTGTAGCAGCAGACGGGCTCGCGAATCGGACAACAGTATTCCATTCAAGTTTATCCTTTGGGTCTTCACCAAACAACCGTGTGAGCTTCTTAGACCTTGGAGGCTGCTTCTCATCCAAGATGGCTTCATTGGTGAAAATAACGTCCCCTTCCAGCTCCACCAATGCCGCATCTGTACAAGGGATCTTGTGTACAATGTTGCCAAGAACATGCTCACTGCCGAACGACCCAGGGCGCATCTCGTTGTGAAATGCAACAGCATGCCTAGCAACGGTCATGAAGCACTGATTTGATTTGTTTTTTTACCAAGACGCCAGGTGCAGTGCAGAGCGTAGGTATAGGTGCATCTAGCGGACCATGGTTGCCACGAACCATCGACCTAGGGGATAAGCGTGTGATGAGAGGACGCGGCAGTCTTTCATTCTTCCAGAGGGGCTTTGGAAGCCAATTTCCCCATTCGGGTGTCTTAAAGTACCCTTCACCAATATAGGCAACAGGGCAGTCCGCAATGAGTTTGGGTAGACGCGGTGTGAGAATGTGGACGCTGGCGAAGTTGCTGCATACAGCCACGAAGGTCTTTTCCATAGTGAACACGAGCTCGATGAGCTTGATTTGGGGGTTGTGTTTTGAGATTTCCTCTGAAGTCTCGCGAGCAATCAGTCGCAGATCTTGGTCGGAAAAGGCGTCTCGTGTCCCATCAAAACTCTGGCAGATCTTGAAGCCCGACTCCCCCAACAAGCTGAACTGGTGCGACGGAAACAGTTGTCCTCTTCCAGCCTCCCGACCAAAGAGTCTATAGTGGCTTGCGGAAGATCGTTTAATTGCTGGTACATTCGCAGAGGCTATTGTGAAGGGAATGCCGTTTATCGTCAGAGGTCAAGGCTGTTGTGGAAGTGTCTTCACGGTGAAGTGAAGCCAGAAGGGATTTCCGGGTCCCTCAAGGATGCTGAGAGTATCTGGGAGGACATCCCATAGCTTAGTATGGAAGTCTTCGTCATTGACTTTGAGCTCGAAAGGTAGCTTGATGTGCCTTTCGTAAGGGGTGTGTTTCAACCACATCGTGGGCGAGTTGCTCGACGACATGGACATCCTGGAGGGAAAGCAGATGGTTTTGTTTCAAGGTGTGCAACCCGATTTTGTTTTGACGAGTTCCAATTAAACGAATTCTTTATAATAGAAATTCGATCAAGGTTTTGTGTCAAAGTCAATAGATGCTTTTCACAGCGCGTACATGTTACATAGCAACAGAATTTGACACCTAAGCTTAATATCTATCATCCACAGTACTGCATCGTCCCTGGTGAAAGCAATATCGACGAATGGTGGGCAGAAAGATATTGACAAAGCCGAGCTCTCTGCCGCCCATGATCGCATCAGGAGGGAACTGGGCTGGTACGATGCTGATTTCCACGGCGATATCGAGCACAAGAGAAACTCACAGACCGAGATTGAAAATCGACGCGATAAACGACTTGGTTTCTTACTGCCTACGTTTAAATTCAGCAACGAGGCTGCTCTACCGCGCCCGATCCAGCTCAAACTTGGCGATAGTACTTGTTGCAGGTAATCTCTGCCCCTGGCTGGGTCGACAAGTACCTGAATACGCCTGGGGGCAAAGGAGATGATGTGTTGTAATTGCTAGTGAGGCCAAAATGAAGAGATCTCACCAAAGGTCGTGGGCTAAGATGTGGTCTACAGGTCCAGCCTGTTCAACAAGATGTTTGCGGTTCATCCTCTCCCACTGCCCGATGGCAAATGGCCAACTTCTAATATATCAAAGTCCCGCCGATCGAGCTTTCAGCGAGTTTCCGCCCGTCACTCCCTTTCCAATTCAGAAACAATTTGAACATATCATCACTCAGTACCCAATGTCCGAAATTGACACCAGGTCTTCGATTGTCGATACTCTACTCAAGAAATAAGACAAAGAAGGTGATTGATTTAAGACTACTTATCAACCATCGCGATGATCGATTAAGCTGCATGGATTTTTGGACGGTACTGGATTGTACAATTGGTGAAAAGGTAAAGTAGTTGAGGACGATAATACAGACACTACCAAACATGTATGAGATAAAACAATACAAATTTGCTCATTGGCTCATCGTAACTGCCCATGTTTTAGATTATTACCTCTTCCTACCTGGGTGTCTATGAGTTGCATAAATGAAGATCACACTGAGGCTATTAGTTGAAAACATGACGAATTCTCCTAACAACAGCCAGTTCATCCGGTATGGTGTAGTGGCTAACATTTCGCGCTCTCATACTCTGAGAGATCAAGTACCGCGGAGCCCAGGGTTCGATTCCCTGTACCGGAGAAGACACAACCTCATTTTTATCAGTCTACGAAGCGAGCGTGTTAGTGGAATGGGTTTTATTCCTTTTTAGTCTTTTTAGAGGCTGTTTTGACTCACTCAATTTCACCGAGCTCGGAGAGACTTGTGGGGGCTACAGCTGGTGACGTGACCCCACCACGCACCACCCACCTCGAAACTTGACCGCGGGGCATAACGAGGGGCATCTTGCATGCTTTCAGTTTCAAACCAGAAATCGCAAAATGTCAATCAAGGTCATTCTAGGATCCCAATGGGGTATGTCTCGTCTCTTTTTTTTTTCGCCCTTGGCTTCTTCTTCTCGCTATGCCCTGTCGACACCGGGTATTGGGCATAACGCGCCTCTTTCTTCATGATGCTAATATAACGTGATTTAGGAGATGAGGGTGTATGTTTTCCCTTCCGGATCGAATCCAACCCTTCGGCTACGAGATGCCTGCAGAACTGATTGCCAACGACGTAATATGGTGTAGAAGGGAAAGTTGACCGACATCCTTGCCCCCGAGGCACAACTTTGCGCCCGAGCAGCTGGTGGTCATAACGCAGGCCACTCTATTGTGTTAGTTAAATGCTCATAGCCTCTGGCAATTGACCCGCGAGAATGAATGGCTGACTCGCTCCTCATAGCGCCAATGGAGTGTCGTACAGGTGGGCATTAACAGATATGGAAGGAAGTCTTTCAACTACTCACCTTTTCACAGCTTCCACTTGCTTCCCTCCGGTCTCATCAACCCAAAATGGTACTCTTCCAACCCACTACAACCTGACAACAATGAACTTACATTATATGCAGCATGAACTTCATCGGCTCAGGGGTCGTCTTTCACGTGTAAGTAACGATGGCTTCCATAATGTCACGGTGATCATTATACTGCTATACGACAAGTATGTCGAGATGTTGACTTCACCCTTAGCCCGAGTTTCTTCAAGGAGCTACAGGCTCTCGAGGAAAAGGGTCTACCTTCCGTACACGATCGAATCCTTGTTTCGGACCGAGTACACATCATTTTGCAGATGCACATTGCAGTCGACGGACTAGAGGAGAAGGAGCTTGGAGGTTGGTCCCTGAACTTCATACAACCACAGTTGAGCAAGACATATAACTGATTGCCTCTAGACAAGAAAATCGGAACAACCGGAAGAGGTACGTTGTCGGTCAAGGCCAGGGGGGCCGAGAAAACACGAGACTGAACTAGGTGAAAGTTCGATATATTTTGGTGTCAGCCAATCTCGTGCTTTTCTGTTGCCCCCGGGCCGTCCTACGCTGGATCTCTAATAACATTAATTCTAGGCATTGGTCCCACATATGCGCTTGCGGCAGCGGTAAGAAGAGATGTACTTGACGTTTATTGGAATACTTGCTGAACCATATATAGAGAAGTGGCGTGCGTATGACCGACGTCTTCAATGAGAACTTGTTCGAACAGAAGCTGCGACGCCTCGAGGCTGGCTACCGTAAGCGATATGGAGACCTGTTCGAGTACGACATCGAAGAGGAGCTTGCTCGATTCAACGAATATCGACCCAAGTTGTCAAAGTACGCTGTCGATGGCGTGTCATTCATGCAGTCAGCCCAAGCGAGCAACAAGAACATCATTGTAGAGGGAGCGAACGCACTGATGCTCGACGTCAACTATGGCTCGTACCCATTTGTGACATCGTCCAACACAACGCTGGGTGGTATCATAAGCGGACTCACCCTGAACCCGAAGAACATCACGGAGACCATCGGAGTGGTGAAGGCTTATACAACTCGCGTCGGGCAGGGGGCTTTCAAGACGGAAGATACTGGAGAGATCGGAACCAAACTTCAGGAGGTTGGCCGAGAATGGGGAACATCGACTGGCCGAAGACGCAGATGCGGATGGCTCGACCTTGTCGTTGTCAAGTACAGCACTTCGATCAACTACTACTCTGCTCTGAACCTCACAAAGCTCGATGTCCTGGACGACTTCGAAACGATCAAGGTCGCCATCGCCTATAAGGTTGACGGAGAGGAGCTGGACCACTACCCCGCGGATCTCGACACTCTGGACCGAGCCGAGGTTGTCTATCATGAAATGCCAGGATGGAAGAAGCCAACGACCAACGCAAGGACCTTCTACGACCTGCCTAAGCAAGCTAGGGACTATGTTGAGGTAAGATACCTGGCAGTATCAAGGTGACTCGTGCTGATAACCTTTCTAGTATATTGAGAAGTTTGTTGGAGTCAAGGTAGGCTAAACTTGAGGTATTCCTGTTTAGTAGGCATGTACTAACGTTAAACCAGATCAAGTGGATTGGCACTGGACCCGACCGCGAGGCCATGATTCTGCGCGCTTGAGGAATCTCTCGTGTAGCGCAGATGATGGGTGCGGAAAATGGGATGCGACACAAGATTATTCTGGGTGGCTGTAAGACAATCAAGCCAGGAATATGAGGTTAATTGTGCGCGCGGATGGCAGCTTGCCTATCCATAGAACTTTCTTTTAGAAAAGAGCTACAATAGCTCACATAACCTACAATTAAATCATCCATTTGGGATAGTTTATAATCTGCATTTGATTTGATAGTGATCGTGCCTAATCAAAGTCAAGACGAGGATTATTGGCATGGAGTTTACGCCCGATGGTTGCTTAACGCCAATCTTGAGGATACGTCGTGGCTCTTGCATCTAATGAGTGACCGCAAGGGCCATCATTCCATGTGTTAAAGCTACTGCCTCATACCGGCCTTCTCCGGGCGAGTATTTGTGCAGCTCTTCTGATGGATAATCGCGATGGGTTTGCCCGCGGCTGTCGGTTTCCACGAGGTGCATACACAGCGCGAGGCTACGAGCATAACTATGTTCAAGTTGATTACAAGTTTAAAAGAGAGAGGCATATATGATAAGAACGAGGAGGATTAGTTATATTGTTAGTAAGTATGCCATCATAATGCAAGTTCAATTGAGAACATATCACCTCAGACCAACCCCTATACTACAAATGCAGCCGCAACGTATGAGAACGGATGCGTTAGCGTCAGGGTCAGCGCTTTCTTGAACTCTGGTTACATCTAAAATTCATTGGTATGTTTCTCTTGACCTAATATCAGTCTTTATCTACACGCGGTTAAAGAACAACAAGAGGCATAAGCGAGTCTACCATGAATACATCCTGCTGGTAAGATTAGAATAATATCATCCTAAAATTACGATAACGCATAGATGTAGGAATGTTACTCTTGGTTAAGGCTTCCATTAGTATATTTGTACATACTCAATAAACACACCTCTCTGAGGATTCTCCTTGGCCGCCTAGCATGGCACCGGAAGACGCTGGTCTGGTCTGATGATCCCCAGATGCGCCAGGTGAATTGAATACCTACTGGTGATTCCCTCGTAGTCTTTGATAACTGGACTTTAAGCAAAATAATTGGTCTTTGTATTAAGAGCTGCCCGTACCTTTGTACGTTTATAATAGCAAACCACTGGAGGAACCACATTCTGCTTTTTGAGCCATACTATGGCATTCTATACCCAACGTATATGAACATGAAAGGGGCATTCGTATAGAAGCAATAGCTCCGCCGTCTACTTTTTTATTCCAGTAATTCTCAGCATACTCTACTCTGCGGTCTGTCTTGGGAGATATCGACAAACCTCTGTCTCCGCTTTGCAAAGTGCCGTAGAAGAACTCTCGAACAACAGGTTGACTTTCATCCCATTTCCGTAGATACTCAAGCCCGAGGTTCCTAGGCAATCTAAGTTATTCTAGGTAAGAATGGGAGCACAAATAGGTCAAGTTTCATCCTAGAAGATGCACAGGGGCTCTCCTGGCCTTGGCCTGATGCTGAAAGCTCGGCGAGGCAACACAGATACCAGAGCGACATGACTGAGAAGACATGCTATTTTATGAATTCAATCTTCATCAAGTCGAATTAGTACTACCAGTTATATTCACGTTTCTAAACAGATCTTGCAGACAGTGACTTGGATGGGAATCACGGAAACAAGCATGTACATGGACCAATGCTCGATGGTCAACTCCCATACGAGTGGCATCGTTTTCGGCCGCTACCAAATACCCTACCTACTCTTGGAAGAAGCCGTTGTCTGTATTGCTACCCACTTATCTCTTAATAATGATATTAATTCACCATCCGGGTTCTGTCTATCAAGCCTTCAATTATACCAAAGGTCCCGGTGAGTCTCGAAATCCACATCAGACCCAAATGATATCCCGCCACTGTAGTCATCCGCCCCGGTGTAATGCGGCCATCCGGACCGGTGCGGAAGCATACAGTAACCCACATGAATACGCTTGATCGGTATCAACGTGCAGGTCTCGGGTCGATGCAGCGGGTAGCAGTATTTCGATTTAGGCGCAGGTGCTCCGAGTAGAGGACGGATAAGTGCATCCAGAGCTTATACCGGTGCCGCCGTTGGATAAATGATATAATGGCTGTTTTGATACATCAGAATTGCCAAAATGGAAGTTATCCGAGTGACAGTGACATAGCTGAGGTCTGGACCTCGATAGGCCGTGTCAAGGTTTTGCCTCTTACTTGGCACAACAACCACCTCATTGTGGAAGCGCCGTTGCAAAAACGCTCATCATGTTCCTGGTAAGTTAGAGCTATAACAAGGTTACATTATACACCATCTCACTATCAATCGTCTCATCACTTGAATCAACAGACCCAAGAGGAAACCCCCAGACTGATTCAAAACTATGGAGCAGTCTCTCCGTTATCACTACCCTACACTATCAATCTATCGCAGATCACCAAATATTCCCCCACGGAGTAAACCTCACCAAGATCATCCCTATGGTCCCGTGAGAGCTCACCACCCCCCTCACCTACAACAGAAGACGGGCTAGACGCGCCTTTTTTTCTGTCAAGTATGTCATCGAAATATCCTATTGTCAGGGTCTCAAAGTTCCTGCAGCAGCACCAAACCTACCTCATCACACGAAAGGTCACATGGTACCATTGCATCCAAGACATGGCAACTCAGGCGCCACCTCCGCAATTTCAACAGAATGTTGCACGTAATCACCTTCAAACCCCCCCTTTCCCCTCAGAGTTCTTCTGTGCAGCATTCCCTTTTACGCACTAGAATACATACAGCAGCAAATCACAGAAGAACTGAACTAACGGAAAACGTGGGATACAATGGTTTGATCGAGGTTCATGTTGGTCACGGGAGAGGGGGTGTGACCTCTGAGCCTCTGGCCAGAACATGGGGTAATCCATATCACCGAGCTACTGTACAGTACGGCTACCTGTATCAAGGATAGCTGCGTTTCGACTAAATGAGTCTACGTAGTCAGACAAGACAAGCAAGCAAGCAAGCAAACTTGCATATCAGAGGCTGGGGATAATCTCCTTCATGCAAGACGATCCCATCACGTACAGCAGCCTCAATATCCGTACCATGTCGTCAGAGACGGAGCCTTGGACGTAGAATGGGTCCAAGCGGTCGGATCTTCATGGGAGTTGAGACATTCTGCCACCAACAGGACAACATAGAGGGACTTTGTTTGCTTTGTCCTCAGTTGGTGGCTTACGGTGATGTTGGTTCTTCAACTGACGGCGGCCTGCACAGACGGCCCCAAAGCTCCGGATCAGGAGGGGTTCCATGGCCATGGAACTGTAACTATCACACCATTGTTAGTGTAAGCGCCTTGAACCCTGTGAAGAAACAGTCTGTTGGAAACTGGAACAAAGAAAAACAGACACATCGTAACGTAGAGCTCTTCAGCACGGCGTGGCCGCTAGCTGTTTAGCAGCCAGCGGACGGGAAGACAAAAGCCACAGCGTCGAGCCTCGGGTATGGAGAAATCCGGGGTAACTGGAGACTCAACTTGAAGCGAGGTTGAAAGAAATACGGGGTTAGCAAAGAGGAGAGGGGCCCGGGTCCGCCAAGACCTGACCTCACTTTGCCTCTACTCTGTGCAACATGGCACGCCGTGACAACCGCTCTAGCAATCAGGCCACACTGGGGTTGTAAGCCAATGGAAGAGAGAGAATTTTCAACAAAGCAATATGACAGGTAAGTCATGATGCCTCAGAAATGGGACGTTGGACAATGCCATTCATAGCCTGCCGCAGAAAAGGGAGACACGATACAGCACGGCACGGATCCTCCCCGCAGCGCAGCGCAACGCAACGTCCTCCTAGCCTCCTCAGCCAAACAACAACAAGTCTCATTCTCCTCTCCAACGTTGAATGTTGGAGTTCCCCACGTCGGCGCAGCGCCAGTCTGGGGGTCGCTATGCGGTGATTGGTCGAGTATTCGAAATTGTTGCGTACGACAAAATACGACCGCGTGGCGATCTCAGCTGGCAGACTCTTGCAATTGGGGGTCAAACTTGAGGCAGATGCACTCAGCAACACCATGAACAGCACTTCCTTCTTCTTTCCCATGATAAAGGAACTGGACAGCTGCGATGCAACGGTATGTCAATGTCGATTCGCCCCTTGCAATCACCCGTTCTCTCCAATCTGCCTCAAGTCTTGCCACACACGCCTGTCTCTGTCCTCCCCTAGAGGAGCGGCTCATGTTCGTGCAACCTGACGAGTCCTTTCTAGGACTGCTGCAACTTGCATCCAAAGCATGGACCAGCTACAGCCTGTCCTGTCCTGTCCTGTTGTGTCGTATCGTGCTTGTATGCCTTGTTGAGCCGCCATCACCCGGCATAAACCTTTGCCTCGAAGCGAGGCGGCCGAAACGATCTTCGATAGTCCCGACGCACGCCTGTCGATTATGCTCAAGGACCAAAGGCGACATTGACAGTGAACCCTTGACGCTCATAATAGTCTAAGTGTAACCCCATGGCCAATTGACCACTCAGCGCAGGAAAGGGGATTACACGGCAAGGCAGAGCCCCCTGATAAAGCCACGACGGCGAGCTTACTTTGTCCAAAAGCATACAGCTGCAGCAAGATGATAGGAATTGTCCCCGGTCTTGGAGCAACGCACAGACATAGTAGCTGGCAATATGCCCTGCGATGGAAACACATTTTTGTTTGTCAACTGTCTTTGACAAATATCCAATCCCTTTCCTTGCCCTCCCCCTTGAAACTCCTTCACTTGAAGGGCGTAAGCCTCAAGAAAGGTTCTGGAGCCTCTTGAGAGATGCCATCTTACTGTGCCCCTACGTAACCTGCCTAGACCAAAGGCCTCCCATCCTTGCTCATTGCAGCAGAACCTGCAGTAGAGGCAGCGTGGTAGGACGGGCCCTGACAAGTTTCTCATGCAATTTGCGCCAGCCGAGGGTGTTTTTGGCAAACCCCCTGTCGTGAAAAATACAAGAATGCGGGGGAATTGTACGTTGAAAATGATCTGTCAGATCGCCTAGTAAGCAAGACAAGGCACGATGCAACGCTCCAGGCTAGACCAAGACCAAAAGCGTAGTAGAGGCGATAAGGCAGGCAAAGAAAGGAAAAATGAAAAAAGACGTTGCTTAATACTGGGGACGCCATGCGGTCCCTGCTTCCAATGTCTTTGAAAAACGTGTCGGCGTTGAAAAGTTGGACGCAAGGGATGAGCTGCAATGTCATGTCACTGTAAGCGAGAGCGAATGAAGTCGTTCAAGACCATGGCTTTGTATGATAGGTCAAGTCCTTGGCGAGTTCGTTGATTAACCAGTTCGACTTCATCTCGCTTGCTCAGAGAGTCGTTAACTAAGCAGAGCAGCGACGTCAGGAACATGCGGCTCGCTGCAGGCTTGATTTCAACCCCAGACTTGAACGTCGCAGTAGGAGCTGGCTTGCATCGGAGGTCTTTGCAAACTTGCCTGCCGCCGAAGCGAGAGTATGAATGCTACTCTATCTCGCGGCAGCCATCTCAGGGGTTTGTTTGACTTATCTGTCAGCGGATGTGACCTTGGCGACCGTTATCAAAGATGTAACTGTAATTGATAGAATGCCTGCATGCCGCCAGACAGAATTAGAATTAGAACTAGAGCCAGAACAAACTCCCTTGACTTCTCTCATGGCTAAACTCCGAGACCTTCTGGATGATTCTCATGACTCAACCTTTGGGCTCAGGCACACGTCAGCAGGCACAGTCAGACTTGGGCGAGGGAGAAGCACGAGGGAAATGCAAGCAGAAACTAAGCATATTAGTTACCAGAAAACCGGGAAGCAAACAAAGGAGTCAACCGTAGTAAAGAAAAACTTTTCTTCACTAAAAGAAGAATCCTTGGTCCTTGGTTCGGGCAGGGACCGTCGTGATGCTCTCTTGTCCCTGCGACCAATCCTCGAATGACACGGCACTTAAGGCGGCCTGTGGGCCAATCAAATGCCCATGCACACGCACCCCCTTGGCGGGAAGAACGGGCGGCTTTGTCGGGCCTGGGCGGCTGCTAAATCAAGGTCAAGCAAGGTCACGTCTTTAGTGAAAACTCCACCTCTCAACAGTCACAGAGACGAGACCTCAAACAAGTGACAGGTTCTGCAAGGAACGAAACGGCCACGCACCACCTCTCGAAACGTGCTGGTGACATGACCATGACTGTACTCAGTCAATCAATCGGCAACAAATCATAGAATCTGAGCTTCTCATTCAGTTTAGTCACCATTTCTATTCTTCGTTTGGGTCCATGACTCCATATTGGACTTTCATTGTGTCAACGATCTGATCACGAGAACGATGCCGATGTGAAACGAAAATTTTCAAATAAACGATACCTATGAGAACAGAATGACGAAAATGACTCCAAGATGTCACGATGGTGTCAGTCAAGCAGAAAGTGTCAAAAAAAAAAAAGTAGTCCCTGGCTCCACTCTAGTGGAATCCCATCTCATTGCACAACCCAATCTCACGATGGCATCAGCTCACGGGGGCTGAGCCTCAAGCCCTTACTCATCCACGCCCGAGTCCACTCGGAGCCATAAGGGAAAGCAAAGGAAAGGAAAAGTTCATGTCGTCATGCAGGCAATCGAACGATCTGGCTTGGCATTCTCAGACGACGCTTTCACACTTTGAGACAAGTCTCTTTTGAAACTGCAAAAGGGAAAGCAACCATAAAAATTGCATACGGGGAGGACGGCGAGTGGAAAGGCCCCTCTTGAGCCCTACGCTCTAGCGTTACCAACAAGGTGTGTGGTTAGACGACTCTAGCTCCAGCTTTAGCTCTAGCCTTGAACAGCAAGGCAGCGATAGGCTATTGTCGATCATGCCTAACTGGGCATGGGCACTCTGGGTAGGCTATTCCTGTCAACCATGGTTCTGCTTGTCAGGGAGCCCTGATGCCCTAAGGTGATGCACCCGCTCAACCTACGGGCAATTCTGGGGATATCTCTTGGCACCATCGAAGAATGGCTAACGATACCCGTGGGATCAGACGTCTGCCCATGGTGGAGAGTCTCAGCAGGGGACTCGCTTATGACTTCTCTAAGCAGCAGCCATCTCTAATGGCCAAGGAGAAAAAAACGGGAACAGGAAAATTTTCCTATCAATCAATCTGGAGTTCAATCTCAATCTGTCAGATCATAGTGGTTCTTTTGAACGAATGAGAGTGCTCACCTGGCCATTGGGCACGAGGCCACCACCATACCACACCACACCATGAGAATGCATTTTCGGGTCTTATCATCCAATTCCTGAAAGCGGCTGGCTGTGCTCGATGCATTGGTTGCCTCTTTAGAGCCCGAAAAATTGACTTGCATGAGAACCCTTCGGATGCAAGGCACAGCTGGAGCTGGAGTATTTCTCCTTACATTTACAAGATGGTACTTTAGTAATTCTTCTTAACCGACCCAAGCCGACATATACCGGATATTAAAAGTGTTCACCTTGATGGAAAAACTTAGCCAGGCGAAGAATAGTAATCTTTCTTGTTGGCTCTAACAAGAGACATTGCCTGCTAGCCTCTTGTCCAAGCTCTTGGGTCCTTGAAGATGCCGCCGTCGGCGGTGTTGGCGTCATCTAAAGAGATCTGTTAGTTGTTTCTTTTTCGACGATCAAGGTTGTTTGCTTTTCGCCTTAGCGCGGCGATCAAGGTGGTTAATTATTCTACGAGTTCGTGAGTTTCATTGTTTGGCATTCTTTGTAGCCTCTAGACCCGTTGCCAATCTTCACCTTGAAAGCCGCCACT
This sequence comes from Fusarium sarcochroum, assembly GCA_013266185.1. NCBI lineage: Eukaryota > Fungi > Ascomycota > Sordariomycetes > Hypocreales > Nectriaceae > Fusarium > Fusarium sarcochroum. Next base: position 7,650 of record JABEXW010000058.1, on the reverse strand, counting down.
GGGCTTCGCACGGGCTTTTCGTTGAGAATAGGGGCTGGCGACCATCCACAAGCACCTACCAGAGGGGCTTGGCCAGGCTCGCCGGAGGGTGAGGTGATCGGTGAGCCCACCATCACCAGGACTCACCAGACCAAGCCAATTTTTCAATGTTTCTTACAAACATCCTCGCCCCCCAAAACCCTTGCAACATCTTGAACACCCCTGGTTGATATGGTTCGTCTTGTTGCAGGTGACGCACCAACTTTTCAAAGTCTCGAGGGTTCTATTTGAATGGTTGGACAAGCTTGTAGCTGAACATGCGCGTTCATCGCTTTGGGATGACTGAGGGCGCCACAGCAGCTCAACACGGAAAGACTTTGCTTCTAGAGTGCGCATTAATCTCGTTTGGGAATATTGATATGCAGCTTTGGGCGAATTGAACATCAGAATCCAGCTTTCTGATATGAGGCTGGCCATGATCTCCAGCGGTTCGCTTACACGGGCAATAGATCATGGTGATCATCTGCCGCAATGTGAGATTGGCAGGGTAATGATGTCTATTCCCGCACAAAGGAGAATCTGCCAGAAGTAGCTGGTTCTCCTCGCAAGCACGTCCATTCAGACGAACTCCTGAACGAGATCCAAGGAATTGAACCCTCAAGGGTTGAAGCACTACGGGCTTAGCGGACGAGGGAGTTCCCTGGCTCCCGCGTGGACAGTGCTTCGTCGAGCCTCGTTCCCCTGTTTATTGGCCCTGTAGCCTTCTTCGTAGTTCCTGATGCCATTCATGTACGACGACGGCGTAGATTAAGCCAACCACGAAGCGCTTTGATATTCGATAAGTCTCGGCTTTGACGGCTGACATGGCACATCCATGAGAGAGCATCGTAGGCTCAATCGAGGAAAGGCTCACCGTTCTAGACCCAAAAATCGTTGCAAATAGAGTTCATGTCCTGGCTGCGGCTGGACGGCTGGGACCGTATCACCGGCCAAACAGCTGTCGTTTCCCATCGCTCGACTTCCTATCTCGTCGCACTGTCCGACGGGCTAGTGAGAGGCACATCCAAACCTGAACGAGCTGACGGAAATCGTGGGGGGACCCTTCGGGCTGTCTATCTTATCAAAAAAGGTACGGCGTAGATTATGTGCTGGATCTGCGCCATCTGCGCCATATCTCTTTGCTGATGCTCTTGCGGGCGCTCAAGTTACACTTCTGGGGAGCCGTCATAACAGATGTAACCTGAACTATCTGAGCATCTAGACACTTCGAGTGGGGGCAATCATCACAGACTATAGTAGTTCAACTCGACCGTTGCTGTAGTAGAAGTCGAATTATCCGTATGTCAAATGGCTTTTCGACATCTGTAACTGTTGTCCTCATGTCGGATCGTCAATGCACTGGAGTCGCGTCGTGAGATCAGCGCTGTTGTGTGAAGTTATGATTCGGCGATTAAATCCTCCAGTAAATTACCTCTGTCACTACTCATACATGCACCATCGTCTTTTAGGTAGTGGAGTTGTCGTAGGATCGTGAAACCTCCGGCGCGGTTGGGTAGAAACCTCGCCTTCATAAATTTGAGGCCTTAAGAAAACCTGAAGGAAGCTCGGCGCAAATGCCGCGGTATGCCGGGTATAAAACACTAATTGGCGAATCATACAAGATATGTTTATTGTCTGCCGCCCGGGTGATTGTAAGGCAATATGTTGAGCAAGTTGCGTATTGGATGGCGTCTTCAGTATCATCAGATTAGTCTCGACACTTGCTTGGTGGGTTTTCACAATGTGCCTCAGAATGATTTGAGATAAGACCTAGCAGCATGACCATAGATAGCGCTGTAACCGAGTGCGTTTCAAGAAGCACAGTAATCCTTCATGTATCATCGAACAGAATTATGTGTGTTTGTTACCTTGACAAGGCCTCGGGGTCCTCGATTTCACAAAAATCCGGGGAAATCCTATTTGCAACTCCAATGCTTAATGCTTTGAACATGCACCCCAGAAAACACCTTGGCCCGCTAGTGTCAGAGATCACAAACTAGGAGCAACGACGAAATGGGAGTGATACAGGATGCGACCTTGTTGTTTTGAAGAGGTTGGAATAAGTGGTCAGGTGGCTGTATCAGGACGGGATGGAGTCGGATGGGGTGCAGATTGATAGCAAACAATGATTCGCTCAAAGTCCCCTGTCGTCTCCGCCCCCAGACGCAGGCATGATCGAAAATGGAATGGCTTTGCTGAGGACCTTCAAGGGGATCTGCACCGCATGGCTTTGGATACTGGTATTAGCTGATGATCACGATAGACGGCCATTGTCAATCTCCCTTCTCAACAGCGCAATCCTGGTGAATATGGGGTTGGATGTACAGGCTGGTTGACTCGCAGCGCCCAAGGTTCTTCAGACCATCGACCTTGAAACTGACACAAGCGCTGCTTTGGGAGGCAGACAGATTGTTCGCTCTGAAGTAAAAAGACGCCATAAAGCGAGCGGGGTTGAGACAAATGCAAGAGCCGAGTGCCTGGCGGCCGGTCTCTGCTCTGACTATTAGCGCATTCTACGGCTATTGCAGTGGTGCACTTTCTTGGCGGCATATCTTGAGGCATCCGGCTCTGATGTAGCTTGTCCGGATACTTTGAACAGGCAAGAAATGCCTCGCAAAGCCTCGATGAAGTCAACTTGCATTAACCTACAGTCAAATTGTTATTGTGGCGAGTTGTGGCAGCGATGAAGACTTTTTATTCTCCTTTGCAGATTCTAAAATGAAAATCAAGGGTCCAACCCCCTGGAAACAAGTTGATCTCCCATTGTTGATCGTTCTTGGTCAATGGCAAGGTTGTCTAGTCTGGTGGCGAGATGCGCGGATTGCGATTGTGGTTGTGCTGTGGTTGCCGTAACCCAACCACCAACCCTGGTGGTTAGGATAGTCTAAACAACGGTCGCCCCCCCAAGGTATGATGGCAACTTGGGCCCATGACTGCTGGATGGAACCATGATAGCCGTTGATTGGTCTGTTGGCTGTTGAGGTGCAAGACAACGTCCAATGATGTGATAAACTCAGTACACGATAACACAAGTGTAGATAGTGGCAGTCGAAGTTGCCGTTTCAAAGGTCCGAGTACAGATACTGCATCTACAGCACCCGTAAGCCCGGCACATAACACTTGATGGTTTGATATTGCAATGTATGTCTCCTCGGAATGCCCAGAAGGGTAGTTGGGGTAGGCCCATACTAAGCCCAGACACTGGTTGTCGTTGCAGAAGGAACATGCAATTCGGGTACAAAGTTGCGAAAAATGGCGTCACTTTATGTATCGTTGAGCGTTTCGAGCGTCTCACAAAGCCCGATTGCGTATCTGCTCGGGCGAGGTATGTGATCGTTCACAAGAGCGTCTGATAAACACTCGGTATCATGTGCTTTATTGTGTGATCTAAATCGAAGGTTGTGTGGTCAATTATTGTTGCATTGATAGGCGGCAAAAACATTGCTCGAACTTGACGAGTAAATATCTATGCCGTACCCAGGTTTTGTACAGCTCAATCTGGATCTGGAGGCAAGGTTGTCAGGCTGTTCACAATTCGAGGCTGGTATCCTTGAGTTCGCTATTGCAGAGCCACAACGAAGGCTCATGATAGCCATTGAGGATGATTTTGTAAGGCAATAGCACCGACAAGGTTAGCTTAACCTTGAACAGAGAGCATTAGTTGAAGGGCACGTTGACAATGGCAGTGGTTGTTTTGCGTGCTGGAGGTGGAGTAACATGAAGCAGCCAAGGTGGAGAGATGGAGATAGAGACCTTGAGGGGTGTGGGGAAGGGGAGCATGAAGCGGCTATGCCGTTATAGGACTAGACATGCTGCGCTAATCCCATTGCGATATTCTTGCGGCCGCACAGCTGTTATTATCTGCCTCAGGCATCAGTCATCTACGGCCAGTCATCAGCGGCGAGTGCCTTCAATGCCGTCCCATTCCTGTGGGTCGCTATGTGACAAACCTCCTGTCCTGAAGCAAAACAGACAGCCAACGGATTGCACCATGCAGCAGTAGCAGTAACAATTGAAGCAGCTTACAGCAGAGAAGCACAGAGCAGCAAAATACAGGTGTATCAATATCACTCCACTGCTTGCCAGAAACCCCTCTCCAGACTCGAGTTCATAACGACACCCATTGACCAGTCATGAGCGGGGCGGTCACTGGGTCAAACAGAATGCCAGCAATAAAATCCCATGAGGAAGAGAATTTGCGATGCGATACTTGGAACCAGACCACCGTCAAGCAGGCCTCACACCACGGAGAGCGGAGGACACGGGGGTTGAACACCCTTTGTGCAGCGCAACCTCTCTAGGCCTTGCGGGGAGGGGGCACTTGGGGCACTCCGAAAGCTCCAGCCAGCGGGCAGAACCGTGCAGAATTGCACGGTAGGTAACGGAAGCCAGAGGCGACCAACAGCCCATCTCCGGTGTCGCTGTGGTGTTCATCAGCTCAGGCCCCAGCAAAAATTCTCGGCTGATGCCTTCGCGGTGGGATCCGGGACCCTCAAGGTCCCATACAAACGCCCATCTGAGTCACCTCATTGAAGTTCAATATGGGTGATAGCTCTCGTGGACATGGACTCAGGCATAGTCAATTATTGAAAAAATTTCGTCTACCCATCGCAATCTCGTAGCGTTCACCAGGCCGGGAAGGGAAAGGGCAGGGCAGGACACGGCTTGGTCAGGGCACAGCACAGTCAGCCAGCCAAGTACCAGATGCCTCCAGCGAAATCACACGCCTGTGTCTGGTGTCTGAATGTCTTGGGTCCCGTCCTTTGGTGAGAGCTCCTAACTTCTGGTGCTACAGTACGGCACGGCCTGGAGAGCAGTGGCAGCTCACTGAAAAACAGGGCACCTCTTCTTGCACCTTCAGGTGTCCACTCATCGTCATTGCCGGCACTCCCTCTTGAACACCCCTGGGAGGGGTCAGACTCCCTGGTGTACGCATCACACGCCCAGTTGAAACGAGTGCACCTTTGCCAACCCACGCCCGACGGGCGTCCCATCAGAGGGTGAAGTGGAGCAGTTTTTCTCAGCAATGAGCAGTACGTACCACGTCTATTGGATCCTTGCCTGCGCTAACATCTTGCTGCAGGGCATTGAGAGCGGCAAGGCGCCCCCACCCATCTGCAAAACTCCACTGATACGTACCATCTTGAGCGGAGCAGTGGTGTGCCTTGGTACCCTCCTCCACGAATTCCTAGGCAATGTACCTCTAGCGCAATCCTGGTCGTGCAACTGATCATCGTCCATGGCTGTGCCTGGGCCACTGACCAAGAATATACATAACCCTCCCCCTCGAACCTCTCATCCTCATCTCCTCCACTATCACTACCTCGACTCTTCATTGAAATCCTTCAATTGCCTTCACTTCTCTACTCTAAGCTATCGACCTTACTTGATCTGACTTGGACATAAAGAGGCTTCACTCTCATCTCTTGGGTCAACCCCTTCACATACCTCTTCACTTCTTCAACACCCACACAACACCGCAGCCATGGACTTCGATTCTTGGGCTCACTCTTTCTGCCTTGCTTGCGACAAGCAGGTGCAATCCTCAACTGATGCCTACTGCTCCGAGTCTTGCAGACTGGCCGACTTCGAGAAGACCTCGACGACAAGCTCTCAAGCCAGCTCTCCCGGTCTCGCTTCTCCCTCCTACCAATGGTCGACGAAATCCTCTAGCTCGGGCTTCTATCTCTCCCCCGCCTACGATTTCTCCAACGCGAAGCCATATGGCTCGAGGCACATGAGCCAACCTACCTTCAAGCCCTACGGCACTGAGCAGTCGACTGCCTCCAACACCCGATCACTCACTCCCTCAAGCTCCCACAGCAGCCTCTGCTCCATGCAGAGCACCTCAACGACGGGCGAGCCAAGCCAGCTGTCAGACAAGGCGAGGAAGGAACTCCGAGCATACGCCGTTTCTTTCGAGCAAGTGAGGACTCAGCGAAGGCGATCATACTAAGCACAACAATACTATACCCCAACATCACACACATACTACACAACACAACGCAACACACATACAACCTTGCTTAAAAACAAAGATCACGCAACTCATTCAACAACTACAAACGAATAAACACGAAACACCTCAACACATCTCACGCCTTTTTCTCTATCTTGTCGAAGAATCTGTTTGTACCAAAGAAGGGCATTACACCGGAGCACTGCATTAAAAAAAAGTTTGTTTTACATCGACCCATCACGATTTCTTTATCTCGACCGATTTCGGTGGGATCATCTGGGCGGTTTATTGTCCATGGGGTTCACGGGATACGGGAGCCATGAAGGGCATCTTGTACCAAATACAGGGCGGGTTGATATCACATGAAGTTTCAGAGCATGGATTACGGGAGCACGGGAGGTTATTATGATACCGGGATACGACGGCTGGGGACATTTTTGGATTAGGCGTACAGGACCGACCAGGCATGAAGCCGGTCGATGGATTATTCTATTGGGAGGTATAACTGCGCTTTTGACTAAGGGGCACTGGGCATTGACAGGAACTGCGGAAGACTGCACTACACTGCACAGCATAGCACATCATTGGATACCATAGCATACTATAGCCAAAGAGATTTTTTCTCCCTCCACACAAAGCAAGCCAAGTCTCTCAAGTCTGCATAATTCTCCGTGTTTGTTTGCTCTCCTTGAGGTGTCACCCTCATTGATGGCATAATCACTGGCATTCTTAGTCGCATACCATGTGGGCAGAATTGCTTTTCTCGGGGGTTTTACGATCAAGCAGACAGTCACCGCTAGGGAGTAACTGGGATGGATCGACCTCTCAGCTGCAGTGACTCAGCAAATTCGGCTCCACGCATCCCAGTGTTAGCAAGGAGAACCCAAGACATAACGGCGGTCGGGTTTCTTTGCATAGTTGAAGCTAATCACGACTAAGGTATCCGTAGATGCATAGGTAGGTACGGAGGACAAGGTCTGATCTACGGGCTCCGGCAGTTACAGCGCAAAACTCTAAAAAACTAGATTGAGCAGCAGATACTGATAGATTGTCACAGTCGGGGTGTTGGTGACATGCTGGAGTCCTTTCAGCTCCGTTCCCCAGACTCGATGTGAAAGCTTGGCCGAGACTACTGTATGAGCCATAGCAGCTCCGATGGCCGGACAGCTTTAGGACCGACCCCTGGCAATTGATGGAGCCTGACTGACTAACAATTTCAATACGGAGAAGACTTTGTATGTCCTCGTGGCTCATTAGAAGCTTGGTTATAGATGGGGCTCATGAAACGAGATTCGCAATTCGTGTCATGCGGCTGAAAGTCAGACTGTTTGGATCCCGAAACGTGCTCGTTCGTTAATATGATGCCACCGTGAGATACTGTACAGTAACACCCGACCCGAGAATATCCACGATTTCGTAAGCCAAGTCAACTCATTGAAGTATACGATGCATTGAACTTTGTACTCATTGGATGCATCCGAGTTTTTCTCATCAATTTGCCATCTGGGGATAACTTATGCAACCTACCATGCAATCCTCCCTACCCCCTTGATGATAAGGAGTACGGTAACTATGCCTTAAGGGAGAGGTAGGTAATGAAAGAAAAAAAAAAGCTTCTTTTGGCTCACCAATTTTAGCTCATGGCCACCCCCAAACCTCCAGATCTTCTAGCC